>SNQJ01S0155901.1:0-13909 GCA_010110895.2 Picea sitchensis | reverse complement strand
TCTGTATACTTGGCGAATGTAGGCTTAGTGAGGAATATGTATCGAATCTCGTGTTGGATACTGATGTCCAACTGAAGGGCATCCAGGAATGATTTGCTGGTGATGCTCCCTTGTATGCTTGCAAACTTTGAACTGTCCTTGGACACCTCATCCAATCTCTTCTTGTAATCCGGAAGTGTCATCAGTTTATCATTAATAACCTTTAGACCAGGTAGACCTTTCTTTTGGAGAGCTTCAATCTTATTGAAGTACCTTTGTACCCCCTGGTCCATGATCTGAACCTTTTCCTCAAGTTGAAGCATTAATCCTCTCTTGGTCAAAACTCTTTTGACCTCAAGGATGGTCTCTGTTTTGTCTTCGATCTTCAACTCTTCTAGCTCTTCTCTATTCTTAGAATTGAGGAACTTGATGATATCATTTGCCTGTGTTGGCATCTCCCCCAATTCTACTCTGATCTTTTCAATAGCCTGTTTGCTCCTCTTGACCAACTCATTCTACTCAAACATGATTTGGATCATGGGACATATCTCATTTATGGACTTTTTGATGTCTGTCCATACATTCTCTTTGACCTCAGCCAAAGTCTTCCCTGCCACTGTTTGCTTTTGGAGCTGTTGTAGCTCCTTCTTGAGCTGCTCAGTTACCTGCTTTTCCGTGGAGAGATTGGTCTGGAAGGAAGTCTTGAGTTCCTGGAGGTTCTCAACTTCCTTTTTAAGCCTGCTAATCTCTGTCTCTTGCAGGTTCATATTTTCCATGGTTTGGCGAGGTCGGCTGTCCCCTCTTGTGATGTCAATGGAGTTGCGGATGGTACTGCTGTCACTGTTGTTGTGCTTGCTCCTGAGATCGGAATGGCACTCAATGGAATGACTTCCATTGGCTTCATCTACTCCTTCTCTTTTAATAATCTCTCCATCTCAGCCTCCATTTCTTTGAGCTGGGCATTCTGCTCCATGAGCAGCTTGAGCATTTCGTCCTTCTCGCCTTCTTTCTCTGCTATCTCCTTCGCCTGCGAGTCCTCTGTGGGTGGGAGCTTCAGTTGTTTCCTCAAGGAGGTGATGTCTGCATTCTTCTTCTTTATCATCTCCTATGCAGCTTTGACGTTCGAAGGATCATAGCCGATCTTGAGGACCAGCTCCTCCAAAGTCTTAATTCTATTGTCCTTTGCAAAGGATGATATCTTCTCCAGTTTGAGCTGCATCTAAGCATTGTTCAGTGATACTTGTAATTTTACTGCAGAAGCGGAAGCATGCACCAATGTATGGAACACCATTTCCCCTGTCTGTTTGTGCAGATCCATCTGATCTTCTGGATGCACGTCCTTCATCTAGAATTTGAAGGTGGCCCTCTTGTAATCTGTGATCACCTTGGGGTTTGGTACTTGCGCCTGGAGGAAGGCCATGTGCATCCTGCCCTTTACTGTGTCAAATGAAGACAACAACCTGTGTTGCACAGTCGACGTCTACCTCTGAAACTGAGCGTAAGTACTGCTGGTAAGGGTCTCATTCTTTTTCTTAATCAGCTCGTAGTTCTCGAATGTGTTCAAATTGGGCCCAGTCTTCCCCGGCTGAGTGTCCAGTGGGGAGTCTGAGGATTTATTTGGCACTGCTAGGGTGATGTCATTATGTAGGCTTGAGCCGAAAGGTGGAATGACAGACTTGATCAATGTGGTAGGCGGGGCTTCTTTCTCCCCCGGAGGGCCAGGAACTGTGGTTGTTTTGGGCCTCTTAGTGTGCAACTGGAACTCTTCAGACGATACCTCTGTGACAGGTGGAGATAACTCTTGTCGAGGCCTTTTTTCCTTAGGGACCTGTGGCGTGGTATTTTGTGGCACAGTGGTCAGGGGAACCTGCTGTTCCACTTCAACCAAGGTGTCAGGCACCCACACTGTCTGATTGGCGAATTTTTCAATCTCGGGCTTGGCTTTATGAACGTACGGGATGTTTTTGTTCTTCACCCGCATTTCTGAGATGATCCCGCAAGGATCATAATGTCATGGGAAGCTTAAGAAAAAATTCATCTCTCTCAACATCCGGTCCGCTTCTTCTCCGGTGCCACGACTGTTGCAGATGAAGGATCCAATCTACCCCTTGATTCTAGGCTGCTTCTTTTTCTTCAAGGATACAAAATGGATGTCATCTGAATTCATGATCTGTCTTATATACTCTAACGCAAAGATTCTTACCGGCACATACTTGGGCAGCTTGTAGGGTGCCAACTCGCACCCGAATACTCTGATCTCAGTGTGGTTTTGATATAGGTACCAATCCCCGGTCTTTGTATTGTCCGAGAGATGCAGGATCCTCTAGACTTCGTCGTTTATTCAAGGCTCGGGCCTGCCACTCAACATGCTTACCATCGGGTGGTAGAACAAATCAATGAATGCCTTGAAGCTATACTCTATGGAGTTATGCTTCAGCAAAGAGGTCCATGCCGTGACTGGCTGAGGCCTTCCATCTGCATCCATCTTCTGCATGGAAAATGAAAACTTATCCGCCTGGAAAAAGATGAACAAGTAGGCTAATATTGATGAATATCTGAACATGCCCTCCGTGCCGAAATTCACAAACTGTTCGTGAATATTGTCGTCCAAGAAGGTGCTGAAATCAAACTGGGTGGTGGACTTTTCATTAGTGGAGAAAATGGATAGAAAACCCAGAATGGGCTCATCTACCCACTGGTCAGAATAGTACCCTAGAAATGCACAAAGGGAAGAAATGACCTGGTTTCCCTTAGTGGAGAACATGGACAACAAGTAAGGGGGATTTGTGGAAGGGAATTGAGTGGAGGTGGGCTGGAAAAGCTCAAATATTTGAGCTCTTTGGGGAAAATTCATCTTCTGATACAACTCTGTAAGGATTTCCAGGTTGAAAGGAGACGCAGAGTTGGCACGGGTAATTTGCATCATCTAGTCTATGTCTTTGGGAATGATGAGGAACAGGGTGTCTCCGGATGAGGAGATGATGGCTCTTTGTTTAGGGATATAGTGAGCTGGACATTTAATCGCGAACTTGGGAAAATGGTGGATCTGGGGAAAAAGGTAAAGGGGTAAATTGGACTCCCAGAGTCCAATTTCATCGCTCTGGTCCAGGAAAACTTCCCTAAGCCATGACTGGAGGTCCGATAAATCGAAATCACATTTGGTATCTGCGATCAATCTGTCTTTGTCAACCAGTGGGATCTTGTCCAGGTCGATAGGAGGTAGGAGAAATAGATTCTCCTCTCCTTCTGCTTGTCTNTGTGGATGAGGGCGATGGAATGTAACGGAGGAGTAAGCTATGAGTTTCTCTGGTGTGACGAGTGAACAATGAAAGTAGGGGAAAACGGTAATTTTATTTAAAAATGGGGTCGGTTGGGCATGGGAGACAGGTCAGCTGGATAACGGATAGGTTATCCAGTAATAAATGGACAACGGGTCACTTGGGGGTGAGATGGCAGGTGACGGTGGCTGAAAAATACAAACAGGTGATGTGGTGGCTAGGGATTGGAGGTAAAAGTCGCAATAAGGGGTTGGTCATGAGTGAAAAGGGGTAGGATACTGACAACAGTTATGGGATGGGACATAACTCGGGAACAAGTGGGGCAAGTGGAACCAGTGGAAGATGACGTCCATAAGTGATGGGGGCTATCAGATAGCAGATGGTGATGGGACTTCGGGACCAATAGATTTATGCCACATATGACAAGGGGCCCGCCAGAGGGAGATAACCATTCCGGACCCCCCCCAGTTAAAAATAGATCATCCGGGGGGGGTCTGAAATCCATTGTGGTCCATTGATCTACCTGCCTGTTTCTGAGCCGTAGATCCAAGCACGCTCTTTATCACTCATTCCGGACCCCCCCCCCCCTCCATTAAAGGCAGAACGGACGGGGGGGTCTGGAATCCAATCTGGACCATTTATTTAAGCGCTTTTCCGTGGGCCGTCTAGATGTGCACAAGTCTTATCACCGATTCCGGACCCCACCCCCCCTGGTTAAAAGAAGAACAGTCGGGGGGGTATGGAATGCTCTGTACACCATAGATCTGAGCGTCGTGATCAAGACCGTTGATATGTGCAGGGAGCATAAGTCAGGAGCGGAGAACACATTCATTGGGAAAACTTAGGATTAAATGCATTTTATCGGTTTTTTCCCAAAACTTTCACATAGACACCACCATGGGGCTTTGACTTAGATGATATTCTGAGCATCTAAAACATGGTGCGATATTGACATCAAGCTGGTTTTATTGGAATGGAGCAATAAAGCAACTAACCTATGTTCTAACCTAGTTTCCTATGACTGTTAACCCATATTAAACTGTTGGGTTAAGAAATTACTCTACCCTAGGGCTATCTGACCAAGATTAGACAGTCTGGCCAGATTTATTCACTAATCTAACCTAGACACTTTGTCTAAGATTAAACTGTTTAGCCAAATCATTCACTACCCTATCAACATCAAATTTAAAAAGAACTTGGCCATGCTTGAAAGGTATGGACCAAGTTACCATTATTGCATGGGGCTTTTATTTCAATTCTTTTATGCCCTCTTTTTCTTTTCTTTTCTTTTTTTCTTTTTTCTTTTTCATTTTTTCTTTTTCCTTTTTCCTTTTTCTTTTTCTTTTTTCTCATTTCAAATTATTTGCAGAATGAAAAATCATTTATCAACAAAACACTAGAGACAGATAATATCCCAGTCACCAGTTGATTCCTATAACTTATAGGGTGATAACAGATACCATCCTGGATGGATTGATAGATTCAGTGAAATCCAAGGTGGGATCATGTGCATCAGAAAAAGAGCTTTGGGACTATGACGCAGGAGCATTACTAGTAGCAAGCAAGCGTGGGACAAATGCCATTTCATTTTTGGCACATGTTGAAAATGTTTGAATTGTTTTGAAATTTTGGAATTGAAAAATTAATGTAATAGTTAAGAGGAAGCACACTTAGATATTGTAAATAGATATTGAGCGGTTGCTCTCATCTGTAGTAGGTGTTGAGGCATTTATAGGTAGTTAATGTAAGTAGTTACATTTAAATGTAGATTAGACAATTTAGAGCGTAGGAGGGAAAAACGACTATAGACACCCTCATCTTGTATCATTTGTAACATTAACATTATCAATTGAGCATAGAGCATAGAGGAGAAGAAGCAGAGAGCTGTGTAGAAGAGACCATGTACAAAAGTTCTGAGATTAATATATGAAGCTTTGATTCAGACTCATGGTGTTCTAATTCTTTCTATGTATACATGTTGAATGTTATTCTCATGGTTGTTTTACGCTTTCTGTTGTACATTTTATTTTATGCTATGTATGTATGATTTCTTGTTGGGTATTTTAAGTCTAAGAAAGTAAGGAAATGAGTTTCAATTGTTTCTCTTCTTGAGTAAAAGTTCCTGCAAGGAGTTCAGTGGAGCATCCGCAACGAGTGCGTTGACGGGTTTAGAGTTCATCTCTAAAAGCTCAGGAGGGATACCGTTGTTCTCATTTCCCGCAAAAGTGCAAGTCATGCACAAAAGCCGTGAAAGGTGTGCGTAGGTTGGTTGGAAGTTCAGAACTTATCAACCAAAGAGAGAGTTGAAGACTACTGTCACAGAGAATTGCACAGAGTAAAAAAAACTCAAATACTTAGACGTATTTGGGGAAGTGCCATAAGGAGTGCGTGTAGAAGTCTTTTAGGAGGCTTGAGTTGTGAAAGGAAGCTTAGGAGAGTTAGCGCCTTCAAGGTGTTGAAGAGTAGAAGAGGAGTCTTTGGTCATCGTGTAGAGGCCATGTTAGAACCAAAGTTCTTTGAGGAAGAGTTTGGACGGTCGAAATTCTTCGAGGAGAATCCCAAAACAGCGGGGATCGTTGGATCTGTGAAAGCTGCGAGAGGGATAATGGTGAGGATAGAGCCATCCTTTGGATACCCTAGATTAACATTAACCGTTGATCAATATTTCCAGGGCCGTCAGATCATTTCGGAGTTTCAAGTTCGAGTTGCAAGTTTGGGTCTTGACACATCAAGTAACTGAAGTCCGAAAGGATTCTCATCAGTGTAGAGAGAAGAATTGAAGGTCGGAGTTCAGGATTTCGAAAGTCTTGAGGGAGAGATATCGGGACACAGGAGGTGAGAAAACCTAAAATGAAGAGGACACGACACGTGGAAGGACAGGAGACTTCCCGTCAATTTTGTAAAACAACGAGGTGAAGTACCATTTTGGAATTTCGAGATCTCAGAGACCGAAAGGTGGAGAGGATACAAAGTTCGAGCTTTGGCATATCAAACTCTCAGTACACAAAATAGCACTAACCATTGGATCAAGGGAGAGTTCACAGCCGTTGATCTCCTTAAAAGGGGGATTTCAGGATTTCAGTAATTCGGGTTTCGGGATTTCGGGAGTTGAGGAGTAGAGTCGCACGACATCGCAACCCTCGAATTCGCGAAAGCTGAAAAGCCGAAATTTACATTAGGAAGGGTCAAGTGTTTAAGTATTTTGGGTTTCGAAGGTCGAAGAGGTAAGGTGCTCGACCAAGGGATTCGCAAAATCGTAAAATCTGATATCCCGAAATAAGGGAGGAATTCCCTCAAAGTGTTGTTGTGGGTAGATTCCCCGAAAGAGAAATAGAAGAGCCAGTCAAGCTCTCAGGGTTCGAAAAGAAAAGATCTTGTGTAGATCCTGACCTGCGGGTCTAGGGAGGGGTCTTGCGTCAAGTTTGGTATCAGATCATAGGAAAATTTTCTTTGCTTTCTGTAGCAGGGAAAGGAGGAATTTTACAACCATGCCGCCGAGAAGAAGAAACAGACAAACACCCAATCCACTAGAGGAAAGGGAAATGCCAAGAAGAAGGGGCAGGAAATTACCTAATCCACTAAAGGAAAGAGATGTGCATGACTTACATGATAGGATGGATGCTATGGAAATAGCGTAGAGGCATGCAGTCGGTGTTGGGGATCTCAGTGATTCTGAAAGTGAAAATGAAGTCAAACATGAAGGAGAAGATGCAGCAGAGGATGCAGCAAAAGAATGCCTACTTAGGGATGTTGCAAGGATGGGTGCCAGGGAAAAAATGAACATTCCAATATATGAGGGAAACCTGGATGTTGAAGAGCTTCTAGATTGGATTAGAGCTCTGGACATGTATTTTGACTATGAAGATGTCGAGGAAGACAAAAAGGTTAAACATGTTGTCACAAGACTTAAAGGACATGCAACATTGTTGTGGGATGAACTACAAGCTGACAGACACTGTAAAGGCAAGTAGAAAATCAAGAGTTGGGATAGAATTATTGCGAAGATGAAAGAAAAATTCATACCCAAGAATTATCAAATTACTCTGTTTCGAAGAATGTAGAATTTGAGATAGAAGCTGATGTCAGTGAAGGAGTACACTAAAGAATTCTACAGGCTGAACATCAGAGTAGTTCATCAGGAAAGAGATGATGAAAAGGTTTGCAGGTACATGAATGGTCTACGATATGACATTCAAGATGAGATGAGCATGATGACCATCCGAATGGTGGAAGATGCTTATCAGATGGCTATAAAGGCTGAAGAGAAGCTGAGTCGAAAGCAGGGTCAAAGAGGCCGAGGCAGAAGTCAAGCCAGAGGAAAACCAGTTTCCCAGGATAGGAATTAGAAAACTAAAGAGGAATGGAAGAAACCTCAACCTCAGACTGAGAGAGGTGGAAGTTCACAGAGAGGACAGTATGTTGATAATATCACTTTTCCTCGCGCTAGAGGAAGAGGAAGAGGCAAAGGTGGAGTATTAAAATGTTTCACTTGCAGAAAGAATGGGCATAAGTCTTATGAATGTCCAGATAAGAAGAAAGAAGGTGGTGAAACTCACATTGCCGAAGCAGAAAGATGGAATGTTGAGGTAGAAGATGATGAAGGCAAAAGATCACTGATGATGAGGAAAAATCTCTTAATGCCAAAGAAGGAAGTAGAAAATCCAGTCCAAAGGAATAGAATTTTTCGGAGTGCTTGCAAGACCAAAGACAAGGTATGCAAGGTCATCGTGGATAGTGGTAGCATAGAAAATCTCGTTTCTACAGAGATGGTAGAAAAGTTGGAGCAGGAGACTATTGAACATCCAAGCCCATACAGAGTTTCATGGCTACAAAAAGGATATCAGGTAAATGTCACTAAACAATGTTTAGTTGAATTTAAAATAGGAGGATATAACGATAAGATACTATGTGATGTCATTCCTTATCTATTACTGGGTAGACCATGGCAATATGACAGGAATTTGATTCATGATGGGAGAAAGAACATGTACACCCTGGAGACGAATGGGAGAACTCACATGTTGTTGCTAATTAAGGATAAGGAAGTGAAACCAGAAGTAAGAAACACTGTACTTCTCATGACTGGGAAGGAACTTCTTAAGGAGGTTAAGAAGAAAGAAGATCCACAATTCATTGTGGTCAGGAAACCTAGAATTGTTTTGACCAGCACAAGAGTGGATCATTTACCAGAGGAAATCCAACAGCTACTAGAAGAATTTGTTGATATAGTAGTGGATGAACTACCTTGTTCATTGCCACTTATCAGAAGTATAAGTCATCATATCGATCTTATACCTGGAGCTAGTTTACCAAACAAAGCCGCGTACAGATTGACGCCACAGGAGAATGAAGAGGTCAAGAGACAGGTCTAGGATTTAATGGACAAATGATTGGTTAGAGAAAGCTTGAGTCCATGCATTGTTCCAATAGTGCTTAGTCCAAAGAAAGATGGAGGCTGGAGGATGTGTACAGACTCAAGAGTAATCAACAAGATTACCATCAGGTATAGATTTCCATTTCCAAGAATGGATGATTTGATGGATTGCTTGAGTGGAGCGAAATGTTTTTCAAAGATTGATTTGAAAAGTGGATATCATCAAATCCGAATGAGAGAAGGTGATCAATGGAAAACAACATTCAAGACAAATGAAGGGTTGTATGAATGGCTTGTCATGCCATTTGGCTTAACAAATGCGCCCAGTAATTTCATGAGGTTGATGAATGAAGTCCTGAAGGAGTTCATTGGAAAGTTCATCATTGTATATCTTGATGACATACTGATTTTTAGTAGAACAGAAATAGAGCACTTGAAGCATTTGGCTACAATGATGAAGAGGCTACAACAAGAGAAGTTGCTGATAAATATGAAGAAATAATCATTCATGAAGATAGAGCTCATTTATTTTGGGTTTGTTATTTCTGCAGATAAGTTGAAGATGGATCCAAATAAAGTGGAGGTGATTAAGAATTGGCCATCACCAAAGAGTATCTTTGAAGTTTTCATGGATTGGCTAGTTTCTACAGAAAATTTATCCGAAATTTCAGTGGAATTATTGCACCAATGATGGACACGGTGAAGAAAATACATAAATCTTTTCACTAGACTAAAGAAGCAGAGAAAAGTTTCAATTTGTTGAAAGGGAAGATTACTGAACAACCAATTTTGGTGTTGCCAGATTTCAACAAGACATTTCAAGTCAAATGTGACACAAGTGGATTTGCAATTGGAGTGTTCTTAAGCCAAGATGATAGACCAATCACATACTTCAGTGAGAAACTAAATGAAGTGAAAGTGAAGTACTCCACGTATGATAAAGAATTTTATGCAGTCATACAGGCACTGAAGAAGTGGAGGGACTATTTGGTTCCTAAAGAGTTTGTTTTGTACAGTGATAATCATGCTTTACAATTCATGACTCAATAAGAAAAGTTGAACCAAAAGCATGCAAAATGGGTTGAGTACATGCAGAATTTTACTTTTGTAATTAAACATATTTCTAGAACTGCTAACAAAGTTGTTGATGCTTTGAGCAGGAAATGTTTGCTGATGAAGGAATTTAGAGTCAAAACATTGGGTTTTGATAACCTCAAGGACATGTACAGAGATGATCCAGATTTCAAAGAGGTGTATGAGGCATCTGAGAATCCAGTTCTCAGAGATAGAAGTTAATGGATTGAATATATGATCCAGGATGGATTATTATTCAGAGGTAATCAATTATGTGTTCCAAAATGCTCCATGAGGGAGAATCTGTTGAAGAAAAAACACAATGGAGGATTGGTCGGATACTTCGGTCATGATAAGACATTTTCAAAGTTGAATGGCTCATATTTTTAGCCAGGAATGAGAGCAGAAGTCAAAATATTTGTGGACAGAAGCAAAATTTGTCAGCACACAAAGGGAAGAAAATAGAACACGGGGTTATATCAGCCATTACCTATACCAGAGAGGCCGTGGGATGCAGTGAGCATGGATTTTGTGTGGGGATTGCCAAGAATGCAAAGAGGGTTTGGTTCAATCTTTGTGGTAGTGGACGGATTTTTGAAAATGGCACATTTCATACCATGTCAGAAAACCAGTGACGCGACTCATGCCGCAAACTTGTTTTTCAAAGAAGTTGTCAGACTTCACGACTTACCAAGGAGTATAGTTTCAGATCGAGACACCGAGTTCGTGGGACATTTCTGGAGGACTCTATGGAAGAAGCTAGGGACGAGTTTGTCATTTAGCTCAGCATATCATCCTCAGACGGATGGGAAAACAGAAGTTGTAAATAGAAGCTTGGGAGATTTACTAAGGAGCCTAGTGACTGAACACCACAGTCAGTGGGATCACATTCTGCCATAGGCAGAATTTGCTTACAATGATTCGATCAATAGAAGCATGGGGCATAGTCCATTTCAGGTTGTTTATGGAATGCAACCCAGGGGATTTTCTGAATTGAAAGATTCAGAACAAAATGAAACTAGAAGTGCTAGTGCAGAAGATTTCATAGAAGCAATGAAAGAACTTCATAGCCAAGTGAAGGAGCGATTGCAGAACTCGAGCCAAGAGTATAAGTGCAGAGAAGATCAACACAGAAGAGAACTTCAATTTGAAGTTGGTGATTTGATTCTTTCACATTTGAGGAAGGAGAGGTTCCCAAGGGGAACATATAACAAACTAAAAATGAATAATATTGGACCATGTAAGATCATAAGGAAATTTGGGGCAAATGCATATGAGATTGAATTACCCGATGGAATAGAAATTTCACCGATATTTAACATCTCAAATTTGTACCCTTATAGAGTTGAAGAAGCATGAGAATACAATGAACAAACAAAGGTTCAGTGGGCTAAACAAATGCCTGTAGATGAAAAGCCACAGATGGAGAGTATACTTGACAAGAGAGTCAACAAGAGGACCAGGAGAAAAGAGTATTTCAAATACTTGGTCAAATGGAAGGGACATCCAGTTGAAGATGCCAGCTGGGAGAATGAAGCAGACATTCAAAAGCATGAGAAGACTATGCAAGAGCTCATGAATAGGAGTTCATGAAAATTTTCAAGCGAGGGAGTATGATGTAGGAGCATCGCCAGCAGCAAGCAAGCATGGGACAAACGCCATTTCATTTTTGGCACATGTTGAAAATGTTTGAATTGTTTTGAAAGTTTGGATGTGAAACATTAATGTAATAGTTAAGAGGAAGCACACTTAGATATTTTAAACAGATATTGAGCGGTTTCTCTCATCTGTAGTAGGTGTAGAGGCATTTATAGGCAGTTAATGTAAGTAGGTACATTTAAATGCAGATAAGACAGTTTAGAGCGTAGGAGGGAAAACCAACTATAGACACCCTCATATTGTATCATTTGTAACATTAACATTATCAATTGAGCATAGTGCATAGAGGAAAAGAAGAAGAGAGTTGTGTAGAAGAGCCCATGTACAGAAGTTTTGAGATTAATATATGAATCTTTGATTCAGACTCATGGTGTTCTAATGCTTTCTGTGTATACATGTTGAATGTTATGCTCATGGTTGTTTTACTATTTCTGTTGTACATTTTCTTTTATGCTATGTACGTATGATTTCATGTTGGGTATTTGAAGTCTGAGAAAAGGAAATGAGTTTCAATTTTTTCTTTTCTTGAGAAAAAGTTCCTACAAAGAGTGCAGTGGAGCATCCGCAAGGAGTGCGTTGACGGGTTTAGAGTTCATCTTTGAAAGATCAGGAGGGATACCGTTGTTCTCATTTCCCACAGAAGTGCAAGTCAGGCACATAAGCCATGCAAGGTGTGCACAGGCTGGTTGGAAGTTTAGAACTTATCAACCAAAGAGAGAGTTGAAGACTATTGTCACAGGGAGTTGCACAGAGTCAAAAGAACTCAAATACTTAGATGTATTTGGGGAAGTGCCGCAATGAGTGGATGCAGAAGTATTTTAGGAGGCTTGAGTTGTGAAAGGAAGCTCAGGAGAGGTCGTGCCTTCAAGGTTTTGAAGAGTAGAAGAGGAGTCTTTGGTCATCGTGTAGAGGCCAAGTTAGAACCAAAGTTCTTTAAGGAAGAGTTTGGACGGTCGAAATTCTTCGAGGAGAATATCGAAACAGCGGGGATCGTTGGATCTGCAAAAGATGTGAGAGGGATAACAGTTAGGACAGAGCCATCATTTGGATAGCCTAGATTAACGTCAACTGTTGATCAAGATTTATGGGGCCGTCAGATCATTTTAGAGTTTCAGACTTCGAAAGTCTGATTTGCAAGTTTTGGGTCTTGACACATCAAGTCCCCAAAGTCCGAAAGGATTCTCATCAGTGTAGAGTAGAGAAGTGGAAGGTCGGAGTTCAGAATTTTAGAAGTCTTAAGGGAGAGATATTGGGACACAGTAGGTGATAAAAGTTGAAACAAAGATGATGCAACACGTGGAAGGATAGGACACTTCCCACCGAGTTTGTGAAACAACGAGGTGAAGTACCATTTCGAAATTTCAGAATCTCAGAGACCGAAAGGTGGAGAGGATACAAAGTTTAAGCTTTGGCATATCGAACTCCTGGTATGCGAAATATCACTAACCGTTGGATCGAGGGAGAGTTCACAGCCATTGATCTCCTTAAAAGGGGGATTTTGGGATTTCGGTAATTCGGGTTTCAGGATTTTGGGAGTCGAGGAGTAGAGTTGCACGACATCGCAACTCCTGAATTTGCGAAAGCTGAAAAGCCAATATTGACATCAGGAAGGGTCAAGTGTTTAAGTATTTCAAGTTTTGAAGGTCGAAGAGGTAAGGCGCTTGACCAAGGGATTCGCAAAATCAAGAAATCTGATATTTTGAAATAAGGGAGGAATTCCCTCAAGGTGTTGTTATGGGTAGATTTCTCGAAAGGGAAATAGAAGAGCCAGTCAAGCTCTCAGGGGCCAAAAAGAAAAGATCCTATGCGGATCCCGACCTACGGGTCTAGGGAGGGGTCTTGCGTCAGACAAGCTACAAGACCTTTATGCAAGGGAAGAAGTAGAAGAAGAAGAAGAAGAAGTTGAAGAAGATTACAACATCTTAGATTTCAAAGAAGAAAATAGAGGTTAGTTCTTTTTCTTTAATTGTGAAGGAGTAGGACATGTTGAATTTGAATGTCCTCATCCAAGGATTGAAAGAGATAACAATGAAGAAGAAGAAAATCATGAAGTAGAAATGATTCAACAAGAAGATGAGAATCATAAAAAATTGAAGCATGTTGAGATTGAAAATAGCAAGCTCAAAGACACGCGTAAAAAACTAAGAAGTGAATTGGGTAGTTATGAAAAGACAGTTGTAAGCTTAAAGAAACAATTAGAAGATGCAATATACCAGATATATAAAATATGCAGAACATAAATAAAATGCTAGAAATGACAGAATAACAGTAAAATATCTAGCATAATCTTCACAATACACAGAAATGATATACGAGATAGCAATAGAAAAAACACTTTGATTCAGAAAGCAATGTTCACAGGCCTCTTCGAGGGGGAAACCTCCTGTCGAGCGGCGCTCTGTTACAATAATCTCCAAGCTAGGGTTCTTATACCCTCGCCCCTTATTTATACTAAATATGTCTATTAAGAGAAGCATCTAGAGAAAGATCCTTCTAGAAGCGGAAGCTTCTATTAGGTCTTCTTACATCCGCCTTATTCTATTTT
>SNQJ01S0155898.1:0-22084 GCA_010110895.2 Picea sitchensis | reverse complement strand
GGGGATCGCACCCGGCCTGAGCCACACCAACCCTTAACATGGTTGGATTTTTTGTCCCCGCAGGTTTCGAACCGGTGACTTTAACATCACGGAGTGGCTTAACAACACACTCCGTCACCGACTGTCCTACACCTCGGGGACTTTAAAAAAATTATTGTTATAATTGAAAAGATTTTCATAAATTTTCAAGATTTTAATATATATATATATATATTGCATTATTACAAATATTTTAAAATTAATGTATTTAAAAATATAGTTATAAAGGGCATTAAAAATCAAAATCAAAATTTGTATGGAAAACATTTCAGTTTAACCATTGAATCAAAGTTTCATAATAATATAAAATGATGACAATTTAATATCTAAAATAGTAAAAAAAAGACATTAAAATCATGTTGTATAAGATACATTTAAATTCAACTTACTAGATTGTAGGTGGAGTTGTAGTCATACACAACACTTAGGAGTTGTAGTTATACATGGCAGAGCTTGCATGTATGAAATTGAAATTGTAATAATACATTCTCCCCGAAACACTCAAATCTTGAATTCATTGTACCAACTAACAATTAATATGGTTCCAATTGTTAAGCCCCCTTAATAATTTTTAAAAATTACATCTAAATAGTTTCATCTTGGTGCATCTTGCATCACATCACTTGATATATGTGCTCATCTTCCTCAAATCCTATAAATTCCATAGCATTCATCTCTATATTCAACTGCCTTTCAATAATTGGTAAAGTTTTAGTTCTATTATGAAAAGCAATAGAATCTATTTGTAGGGATCATGATTCCATCCAACTAAATCTATGGCTACAAGATTATGCAATCTATTTATTCATTCCTATATGCAATTTCTCTGGAATTCATCAATTTTGTGTTTGATTATATATTTGTTTCACTTTATATATAGGATGTACTTTTCTTATACAAAATCATTTTTTAAAATTATGTAATTTTGAAAAAACTAAATCAACTTTTAAAAAAATATACAATATATATATATATATATAGTGTTGGCACAGGGGCGGACCCGAGGTTCAACGCTCGATAGTGCACCAACAAAACCCTAACTATCAACCCTTTTGGCAACACCTACGAAGAAGATGAAGTCCCACTCGAGGTAGAGGCAAGGGTGGTTGCAGGACTCCAGTGTCTGCAACCTTAGTTGGGACACAGATATGTGATTACAATGCTCTAACAAAGCATTTGTTAACATTCATTAGTATCCAACCAGTATTTACTTCGCAGATAAAACCCTAATTACAGAGCAACACAATATTCAACCAGATATAACTTATCGAAGCACCTAGCATGAGGAAACATATCAGATCTAGCATCTTATTCACATCATTAGGCACTAAGCTATCATATTCATCTAAACATACAATATTGCACTAAGCATTAATCACATAAACGATATAACAACCATAATGCACAAAGAAACCATAACACGGGATATACGTGGTTCACCCCAGTGTGGGGCTACATCCACCAACTCTTCTCTTCTTTATTATCTTATGTCAAGCTTCTTATAGGCACAGAGCATCAAAATCCTACTTCATAGTGAACAGGAGATATGCGCACACCTCGCTAGATCCTCCTTCCCTGAGTTACAGCAAAAAGTTTCCTCACATAGTCTGTGTACAAAGCACTATAGATGACCACACACTAAGCATAAATCCTCTTACAATTACTTTCACTTAGCACAATACTTATCACCTAGCATCAACCACACAAAACATCTGGTCCTTCTTACATCACCTAGCTTTCTATTTATACATTACAAAAAGGGCCTAAACATGGGTAAACCCATGGGCCGACATCTCCATACCTGTTACATAAACCCTAATCCCAAAAATGCCCTAAAAGGGGGACGAGATCCCTCGATCTCTGCTTTGACTTGCGCTCTGCCTTTGATCAGCTTGTCGAAGTCCCAAAACAGGTCAAACTTGACCAAGGATCTCCAAAACTTGGTCAAAGGCCAACATGCCCCCAACACTCACCTATGACTCTTCCCGATTCACTCTGCTCTCGGTAATTCTGTCTCAAATGCCTCGAGCTTGAATCGAGCTGCTTCGACCTGTTGCTTCGCCAAGGCCTCCTGCTCGGTGAACTCTTGAATAATTGCCTAATTCACAGGTCCCTCTAAGAGTTGTTCTACCGGAGTGACTACTTGTTCCAGCTCTTCTCCTCGGCCTTCAATCTCCTCAAAAAGTAAGCAAGCTACATCCTAGACTGACTGGAGCTTCTGAGTTACTTCCATGACTCTACTTTGTATGGCATGGACATGTTGCTGAGTTGTGCATTGTTTTGGGGATATTTTCATCCTCTCAACTGCTGACAGGAGTTTCAGCTATGCCTGTACTATTGTTGCTTGCTGCTTTGCATCCTGGAGTTGTGACTCTAGTGTCTTCAGTTCAGGGTCCTCGGTAAGTCGCTCATAAGTCTATGCACTGCGACTGCTTAGTTGTTTACATTCCACGACTAATGCTTTGATCATTTCAACTGTGCTCCAGGCAGTTGCTTCTCTATGGTCTCGTACTTCCTGCAAAGTGCTTGGCACTGTTTGTAGCTCTAGTTCTCTGACTCTCTATTGAAGTTGTTGAATGACTTCAACAATCTTCGTCACTTGTTTCTCCACTCGATCTTCCTCTATTTTCTCTAAGCCTGTCACAGAGCGAAGTGCTTTGTGGAATGCTTCTTTAACTCCAACCTGCTCCGCGAGAAGTTGTTCTTTCTCCTGCTGGATCTGCGCTTTATCCTCTTCGAACTTGGTTTGTAGGTCATCCTTCTCCTTTTGTGCAACTCGGCATTGCTCTATCACTTCCTCTTATGCTTGGTTCAGGGTCATTGTGGTATGTTATTTTTCTTCCTGTGCACAACGAAGGTGATCTTCGATCGCATCATCTATTCTGCAGAGTTGGGCAGGCTCATCTTCCAACTCTGTTTCATCTAATGGCAGGGGCACAGTGGACACTGTGTGACTGGAGTGAAGGGATTTTTGTACACCTCTTAGCTCTGTCTCAATTCTATCATACATGGCTTCTTGTTTTTCTTCAATTCTTTTCAAAATATATTCTAAGGCGTCTAATACAACTGCGATAATGAAGTTGAAGTCGTCGACTATGAGAACAGTCTACAACTTTGGCTTACTAGCTTTGGACTTCTTCCATGATGTAGGTTTCATGGGGGGAACCTTTATTTTCTTAGATGGATCTGCATCATCAGGGGATTCTGTGGTAGTGTTACTTTGCCTTGCTTCTCCTTATCTTCTTCCCCTTCTTTCTCTTCTTTTTCCACTTCATCATCACCTCCTCCACTAGGTGAATCTGAAGCAGTCTCTTATGATGTGTTGCTCAACTCCTATACCTCTTCTTGCTTCTTCTTTCTTCTATTGTTGGGTGCATCATATTCTTTGCAAGTAACCACCGGATTTCCAATGAGGTCTGGGTCGGACAGTTCTGCCTGGTCGACTGGTATAAGGAACTCTGCGGGCCAGTCCTTAGTGATTTCTTCCAGGTCCTCCTCTGTGAGAATGTAGTAAGATTGAAGCTCTTCTTTACTTTCATCTGTGGGAGTAGTGATATAAATAAAATGCCTATCTGCGCGAAACTTCATAAGGGGCATGAACCTGTCCAAGGTGTTCGACGTCATACAAGGGAAAGACTCAATAGCCCTTTTCTATTGTAGGTAGTAGGTATGGAATATTGTGTTCGACTGTCATTGTTTCCCCATATCGCTCGAAGACTAGAGCATGGTGAACTTCACAGTGAGAGGATCGAATGAATCAATGTCAGGGAAGGTCGCACCTTCCGGCATCTCCCAAGCAGTAAACGCGATGAGGATCAATAACCAGCTAAAATGGAACTCATATCCTTGATCCTGAGCTTCGCAGAAATCCAATTCTAACTAGTTGACTAAGTAACTATCCCAATTCATCTAGAGTCCTTCCACGCATTTTCCAGTGAGGTCAACGATAAACTCTATGACCTGCGTGGGTTTGTTCTTTCAGACTAGCTTACCAGCAATCAATTGGCAAGCAAGGCACAGTACACCATTCTAAATGGAGGCTACCTTGTAGCCTCGCATCCCCTTCTCTACATCGTTGTAGGTGTCTTTAATCCTCTGTTTCAGGCCGCAGTCTGCATCCTTCCTTGGGTAAAAGTCTTGCGGGTCTGGTCCCTACACGATCAATTTGATGATCCTATGGATCACCACCAGATCGACGGTGATACACCTGTCCAACCACAGATAACCACCATGGAAGCATGACAGCAGGAGCTTAACGCATGTATTAACCTGCTGGTGCCTTCCAAAGTGTGGTATCTTCATCACGTTCAATATAGTGGACCTCGCGATGTCCATAGTCGATGGTTGGGGGATGATCTTCGAATTCTTCCCCTTGGTATTGGTTAGATATTTGTGAGGTGCGAGCATGTCATACCTCTTGTGGTCTCCCAGATTATAGTCATTGGTCTTCAAGGTCAGAATTCTCTCCAACTATGGTCTGACTGCTTGTATTCCCTTTGGGAGGTACGCAGTGGTGATTGTGTAGTCGAAGTCCCTCGGGACACTGTCACGACTCACCACACTGGCCAGGGAAGGGATGTAGTCAGGCAGGATAGATGGGATTAACTTCACATTCACCAAGTCATCTCGATGCTTGGTTATTTTCTCGGCTGCATCTCGGGATGGTCTGGATCTACGAGTAGTCGATGGAGAGGCTTTCACTCCTCTCATCGATGAATCTTGAACTCTTGCGTACATTACCTTCTCAGCCATTAGATCGATTATAATTTCCACTACTAAATTTTCTATTGTGCTAATGTCGTCCGACATGCATGCTCGAGATAGGATATCTTAGGTTGATGAACAAAGACTCAATGCAACAGAATGGATTTCAAGGTCTAAATGATCACTGCGCGAGATCAACTAGTTCTCTGTGGGCTCGGAAAATCACAATTGGAAAAAGTGTTCTCAGTGTGACACTTGACGGGATAAATAGAAAACACCGTAACGGTTTCTTCCAATGAGTCAAAAGACTTAATCAATGCAATCCATCCATTATGGCACGGTCCTAACGGTCCAATGGCGATATTTTGGTCCATAACTTCTCTTCTAACCATTCAAGAGCGTCAGTCTAACGGTCATAATGCCTCCAACGGTTATATTTATCCTCCATGGCGAAGTGGCATTCTGTGTTGTATTGATATTCCGGCGAAGTTCAAATTCTGGAAACCTTCCTTCTGTGAAGTTCTTTATGGAGCTTCTTGTAATTTTTCTAACTTTGCTTTCTTCTTGCTAAGATTCTAGCATTTTTTCCTGTAATCTAAGTTATTGGGTTCCTCTTCCATTTTGATTCTTACCTTCTCTTAGCATAGTAACTTCGCACTGTTGACGGTCTTTCATAGGGTTCGAGTGTAATACTTCTTATCTTTATAGAGTAGGTTCCCTACTCTCCTATATGGATAGGTTCTTCAAGTATGTCTGTGTTTTTCCAGCTTCGATAGCCAGATCCCTGGTCCTTAGAAACTTCGAATTAGTCTCTTGTTCTACTATCAAGTGTGTTATTCTCCTAGTCATGAAAATCTGTTAATTCTTGTTTTTTTTGTTCTAGGGCTTCCTCTTATTTTCTTCTTCCGATATGATCTTTCTCAATCCAGGTCCTTCCTAGAAAAATAGAAATTAGCTTTCCACTAAATAATCCTATTCCTCCCAATGAGGGAATCATAGCAAGTTTTACCAAAATTTCCCAAGTTCTTTCTGTCATTATATTCACCTGTGTTTCCTCATCCATAACACAGTCTATGTCGAAGTCTCCAATTCTTGCTTCTATGCATTCTTTGTCTTTTAAGATCTCTAATAAATTAGTGTCTTTGTGATCATTCAAGGTTTCTTTCATCTTTAGTAATACAGTCTCTGATTCTTTCTGGGATTCTGCCATAATCTTAGTCTCTTGGCCTTTCTCATGGTTTTCTTGTCTCATATTCATCTTTTCAACTTTATCAATCATTCTAGGGAAATCCAACACTTCATGGTCCATAGCTTTACAACAAAGACAACTAGGTCTTCTATCAAGGAATTCCTTATCAAGATGTCCCGGTCTTCTGCAACTGTAACAAAGGGTTAATCATCTCTTTCTCTTAAATGATCCCCAACTTTCCCTGTACTGCACACTGGGGTCACAGTAACTAACCTGCAAAAAATTCTTTCTAGGATCCTGCATCCATTTGTCAGTCCAAACATTCTTTCTATGTATAGGAATAATATATCTCTCACTATTTCTATCAGATCTACTCATATCAAATCTTCTTTCTTCTATTTGTAACCTAGTTTTCAGGCTCGGACAAAATTTATCAAACATACCTAGATCCATAATTTCAAAATAAAAAATTTCACTTACCTTACCTTTCTCAAAGCACAAAGCTTCAAGATCTTACCTCTTTTCTTCAGATCAGACTTATCTTCTTAGCACAGAGCTTCACAAGTCAAGTATAATACTGCGCACTAAAGCAACAGATCTACACACAGAGCTTTCTTTATTTTCCTCAGTTCCCAACAATCATAGTTTCGGGTCCCAGCAGCAGAACCATTTGTTGGCATAGGGGAAGACCTGAGGTTCACCGCTCAACAACGCACCAACAAAACCCTAACTATCGGCCCTTTTGGCAACACCTAGAAAGCAGATGAAGTCTCACCCGAGGTAGAGGCAGGGGTGGTTGCAGGACTCCAGTGCCTGCAAGCTTAGCTGAGACATAGATCTGTGATCACAATACTCTAACAAAGCACTAGTTAACATTCATTAGTATCCAACCAGTATTTACTTCGTAGATAAAACCTAATTACAAAGCAACGCAATATTCAACCAGATCTAACATAATGAAGCACTTAGCATGAGGAAATAGATCAGATCTAGGATCTTATTCACATCATTAGGCACTAAGCTATCATATTCATCTAAGCATACAATATTTCACTAAGCATTAATCACATAAACAATATAACAACCATAATGCACAAAGCAACCATAACACAGGATATACGTGGTTCACCCCAATGTGGGGCTACGTCCACCAACTCTTCTCTTCTTTATTATCTTATGTCAAGCTTCTTACATCCACAGAGCATCAAAATCCTACTTTGTAGTGGATAGGAGATCTGTGCACACCTTGCCAGATCCTCCTTCCCCGAGTTACAGCACAAAATTTCCTCACACAGTCTGTGCACAAATCACTATAGATGACCATACACTAAGCACAAAGCCTCTTACAATTACTTGCACTTAGCACAATATTTAGCACCTAGCATCAACCACACAAAACATTTGGTCCTTCTTACATCGCCTAGCTTTCTATTTATACATTAAAAAAAAGGCCTAAACATGGGTAAACCCATGGGCTGACATCCCCATAACCATTACATAAACCCTAATCCCAAAAATTCCCTAAAAAGGGATCGATATCCCACAATATCCGCTTCGACTTGCGCTCTGCCTTCGATCAGCCTGTCGAAGTCCCAAAATAGGTCAAACCTGACCAAGGATCTCCAAAACTTGGTCAAGGGCCAACATATATGTATAGAGTATGTAATTTATTTTATACAAAATCATTTTAAATTGTGTAATTTTAGAAAAACTAAATCAAAATTCAAAATATTATATAATATATTTATATGATATATGCAACTTTTTCAAGTAACATCATTTTTAAGTGTCTAGTCATTTTGCTTTACTCGATTTTGCCTATCTTTGCCTACGTGTACGATGCGACTTAACTTTTAATTGCAACTTGCAAGAAAACTACATCGTTGTCACTGGGTGGTTTTTCAATCTTTGTTATATTTAATAAAATCTCCATATTCAATTCATTTAATTGTTTTTATTGTTATTTTAGCAATGTATTTGATATTTGTATATCATTTTCATTTTTTTTTTCAATTTTGAACTTAATAAATATTCATAGGAAAAAAATGAAACATAAAATATGCAAGAATTGGAGATAAAACTTTCTGGAAACATAATCCCCGGAATCTTACTAAGAAATTTAAATACATAAAGTCTTTCTAGTAAAAGTAACAATACACCAAAAAATACATAACTTAAAACTTAAACAACTCACAAACACACAATATAATCTATACTTGCAGTCACGGGCCTCCAATGATCCAACACTCCCTCCTAAGCCATGTGTACCTCCAGGCCCACCACACCTACATGATCGCCCCTCAACCCAAGTGATCTCATGTCAAGTACAAGCTTACATGAAAGCAATCAAGTATCCCCATGCCATGTAGGGCTCAACACCCTCCTCCAAAATTCCCAACACCCCTCCTCCAAGGTGAGTTGTTCTCCTAAGAAAACAATCAACCTCTACATATGTGCATCATGAAGAATGTCATCATGACATCTAGGTCTCCAACACTCCAAGGAAGTATGCTACATAAGCATCAAGTCAAGGCATGGCAATCCATGATCAAGCTATCTCGAATGCATATCTCCATCATGGTATAACCAAAGGTAATCAACATACCATGCACCCCACATCACATGAAGCACCCCCAAGCAGGGTGTAAACAACTTTCGAAGTAACTCTGAAAGCTAACAAATGTTATTCCCATAAATTTTCCACTAAACAAAGGATTCAATCCCCCTGGAAAAATGTTCATTGTTGCCACCAAAAATAGAGAAAATGTTTGTAAAACAGAGAAGACGTTTATTGCGACAAAGGAAATGGATTATGCTTCAAAAATCAATTTGCATGGGAGTAAAATGATTATTGAAAGAGAGGAAGATGATTTTCTTCCACTACCCTTTGCCCATCGAGCCATCATTATGAAGACAAAATTTTGCAGCAACGGAATAGTTTTTGGGAATCAGTCTACCATGCCATTCAAATTCCAACAACAAAGATATGATTCCCCTGACAAAAATTTTCCTTTTATGGGGTGAAACGTTGCACTTCCAAAGTAAGATGCAACATCTACATGTAGAGATTCGTTTCCCCCCAAAAAACGTTCCTTTGGATGAAATGATGGTGATTCACCCAACAAAAGCAGAGATAACCTTTTGCATTTGTGACGTCAATTTTCGTTTAGTAGGGAATCATTTTGGCATCCTAACAAAGGTCTCCCACGCAGAAACATTAACTCATGTAGGTTGGAAAATTGAATATGCAGGATTTCCATGCCATGAGGTCGGGCTTTTCGATGTTGCAAGCAAGGGACTATTCACAACTCTAAAACCTCTTCCAAAAATGTTTGAGGACAAAAAATATATTAGCCTCAACAGTCAGAACCTTGTATCAATGGAATTGCAATTCTATGGATCCAAATTCAGATCAACAGGCCTACCATGTTGCAAAATGGGTTGTCGTCAATCCCTTTGTTTCATTTGATGCCACCCTGCATCCTAGTTCAGAAAACCTTACAATCCTATTGAACACTCCATAACATCGGTGATCATGAATTTCAAAATGCAACAGACAAAACAAATACAATAGAAGGTAGAAGAGAATATATCCATTGTTCACACAATTCAAACTTCGATCATTATACCCTCCAAAACCATCCCTTCACCCGAACCTTCCATAACTCTAAAATTACAAATCACATCATATAATAATAAGTATCAGGGAACAACGAAAATGGAACAAATGAAATCTAGGTAGAATGGTAAATAGAATTGAACATACTCTAACCACCTCTTCTAATTCTAGATTCAAACACGTGACATTTACTTTGAGTTGTTCAAACTCATTTTGACTAAACCTTGCAAATTCACTCTAAGAATATATTTCCAATGTAGATATTTAATGACACCTTGCTCATTCATCAGCACAGACCATGCCCAATACATTACCCCAACTATTCGAAAGAACCCCAACACTAGCTTGTAAAAATTTCTACCAAGGATATTCAACAAATTCATGCACATTTTCACGTTTAACAGTTGGGCCTAAACATCCACATCTTCATTACCAACATAGGGTTAGGGATGAAAGTTAAATGTAGACATTTTAATGGACAAATGTATTAACTGCCCATATTGAATTGGTAATCTGCTCAAACTTTTCCCAAATTTATCGAAAAAAAAAGACTTAATGGACACCAAGACTACACATGCAGTATCAGAACACATCTCTCCACACACAGTCTCGGAACATGTCTCTCATCCCCAATTATCCATCTATACTTTCTTTATTTAGGTCTGACCATTTCCATTCCATGTGAGGAAAAAAAGACTTGTAGATATGCCAAAAATCCTTGTATATGTCGATGTGAGGGAGCATGCCTCCTTGTTTATGCGGTATGGTTGCATAGTTTTTGTTGCATATTGGGTTGTTCTCTCTTTAGTTTGCAAAAGTTGTCATTAACAATACAGTTAGAGGAGTCAGGAAGGAGGACAAATTATGCGGCCTGGAATGGATATTGGAATTGAACCAACAGAAAATAAGGGAGGGATGAGTTTGTTGCTACAGTAGCAACAAGAAAAATCATCGAAGAGGGAATCATAGGGTCCACATCATGTGTCGCTCAATATCTGGAGGGACTCTCGCAAGATCTGGAAGCGGTGTAGGTGCCTGCCATGCCATACAGGCCATCAGTGATTATATATGTGCGCTCCCCTGAGATCATACACAATGAATATGGGGAGTTTGTGACGCTCATCCAACACCTCACTAGTTGTGTTATCGCCCATGGGGATTCTAGTATACCCTTCTATTCCTCCTCTACTTCTTCTTCCATTCAATGTCAAAGTTATCATACGCTTCATTATTGGGATACCTTCATACCTTCAGTCTTCCCTTTTGACAACCCAATTGAAGGGCTCACGATGACTCTATTTTTGTTGCATCTTGCTTCTTAGTACTCAGAAACACAACAGGCCGCTCAGCCCCAATTATAGGGTCTCTAATCCTGCAACACCCCGGTCATCGCCTCTTTTTCGGATGCTCCTAATCAACGTAACGGAGCTCCCCATCATCCTCTTCTTCCACCAAATGCTTCCTCTTTGCATTTGACCACCAATCGATACAGAGCTTCTTACTCTAATATTTCTTGCAGTGGCATCATAGGCGCGAGCAAATTCCTCTGCCCAATTAACTGTACCAGGCCAAACCCTGGCGCCATGGCTTCCGACGACTTGCAGGGGGCGGTGTTATCTTCGTGGTTGTCATTGCAACAACTCCATCTTGTAATGGTTGTGGCGGCCCTGATCCACCATATCCAAAAATCCCCTCCACTGCTACAGGGCACTGCGGGTGCCTTCCCAGATCTAGGAGAAGAGGCTGGGGCACAACATGAAACAAGAAGAAAATGCTAGTTAAGCAGGTAATATTAAGAAATAAGATCAAATTCGGTCACAGTGTGGATTCATTGAAAAGACACGTGGATAAAGACAAGCTAGGATGACAACCACGAATGACGACCACGTGTTCGTGTTTGATTGATCTTGGGCAGCCAATGAAAACTTGAAAAAAACCTCCCCTTAAAAGAATGCCTTCAGCTTAATAATAAATTAATGGTTGAGGGGGAAAAACTTGAATGGTTGGGAGGTAAGTCATGCACCCTCTTCTGCCAAATTCAAATATTTTGATGAGACATTTTTCCCATTGTGAAAAGGTTAGAAGGGTAGATGGCCCCTAGGAGTAGGACACCCCCATGAATCCCCTTCACCCAGCAGATGTGTCTCTTGACATCTCAACCCTTTCTAAGTCTTAAGTTATTGGTATATCTGGCTAGAGGACTATTGAATATACTCTTGAGTTACAGTGGAAATGAGTCAGTTTGATCCTCGGCCTAGCCCAAGCCACTTTAATGAGTCACCTATTTCCCATGATTAAAAAAAAATGAACATTTCATTGTTGTCTTGATGAAAAATAGTTCTGGATCCTATTTTTTTTCCTTTCTTCTTTTTAGCCTCTTTCCACACCCTTGAAGAAGGTTTCGCAGTGACTAAAGGTAAATAAAAAAATTAGAAGGTTTGGATTAGAAGGAGAAAACAAATAATAAAAAAATTAGAAGGTTTGGATTAGAAGGAGAAAACAAATGTCCAATATTCGAAAGTTGTGTCAATTCCATATCAAAAATAGAATTTTCATATTCATTTATTTTCTTCATCCCTCTTTATGAGTATTCATTTGTAACTACCCTTTGGAAGGACTTTATGTCGTCTTCTTTGTCATCATTCATCACTTTTGAGAAAACAATGTTCTCCATCTTTGAAATTGTAAAGTTTTGAGTTATGTCATTTTGATCTTCTACATTCTCCAAATCTAATGATTCACATTCTTTCTATCTTTTCTTTCTATCTTTTAAGTATTGGATACTTGTTAAATCCATCTTTTTAAGTATATGTCCTTTGATCCTTGTTAAAAAGGAACATACATGAAGACAAAAAAACTTAAAAATAATTTAGTTGTTAGACAAAAATGACATCAAAATACTATATACTTATAATGATGAAGAGTATAAACCTAACAAAAATTACCATATAATATAATGAAGAGTATAAACTTAACAAAAATTGCCTCATTGTATTATCATGTTATCTAATAATTCCTAACTTAGGTAAATCTCAACCCATTTTAATATATATAAAAAGGTAAAATTAGTTTTAGATTGTTCATATTCTCAATTCAATATTCATCACATGGTCTCTTCCAATCACAAACTCACGAAAAGAATTATAGTATTATCTTTAATTTGAATAATTTGAAATTTTGAATACTTTGAAATTGTTTATAGCCCAATTATGTGGAGTGGTATCTTCATATGTACGATTTGGTTTGTATGAACTTAATTCACAAGGATATCAAGTGGATTGGCATCTTCAATGTATGATTTGGTTTGTATGAACTTAATTCACAATAATATTAAGAATTTATTTTTTTATGATTATTTAAACAAAAAATGAATGAAGTGAATATGTTTAATGATTTGAATTATATTTAAAATGGATTAAGTATATCAAGTGGAGTGGCATCTTCATATGTATGATTTGTTTTGTATGAACTTAATCTACAAAGATATTAAGACTTTTTAATGATTATTCAAACACAAAAATGAATGAAGTGAATATGTTTATGATTTGAATCACAAGTGAAGCGAATAAATGAATGAAGTGAATATGTTTAATGATTTGAATCATAAGTGAAACAAATATGTAAAATGGTAAAATGGATTAAAGTATTTGAATTTATTAATTTTAAATATTTAAATTAATTAATAAATATGTTAGGGATTTAATTTTCCTAATCTTTTATGTAGATAGAATAATACGTTTTCTATTAGTAAATAATGTTTATTCAAAACAAATTTAATGTAAGAAGATTTAATAAAAGTTTCCAATTTTAGAAAGATCTTTATTTAGAATGTTCTTTTGAAGATTGATTAGTATAAATAGGAGTAGAAGGCATGGGAAAGTTTTGTCTTGAGAATTATTTTGTAATTGAGCTCTGCTCTACTGGAGGTTTCCCTATTGAAGAGGCAAGTGAACTTGGCTTTCAATCAATAAAATTATCATCTATGGTGTTATTGTTCTCTATATTTTGTTGTTCTTGTTGGTATTCATAGTTACTTTGTTATGCTTTGCATAATACAGTTGGTGCCTTACAAGTTCTATCATAGTACTTTCCTTTGCATAAATTTGGGACAATTTTTTCAGGGTAGAGACATGTGCTTTCGACATCTTTAAAGCACAGAGTTTTGTCGTTTGGTGGATAAAATTGTGGTTGGGGAGGACTACACGCAAGAAATACAGACGATTTCATGGGTTTCTCAAAATCGTTGTTTCACCTAGTTGGAAACCTCTGTAACCCTTATTGGTACCCCTTTGAGTAGTACCACATCAGACAACACATGTACACAACCATCACTCCAACGTACCTTTGGGTATATAGTGATTCCCCTAGGTCTCCTAAAACCAGCTATAGATTAGCCTATTGACTTCTTGACTGTTATAGTAGCACCAAGAACAACACTCGGGAAAACTACTCTTTAGTACCTGTGTAATTGGGTAGTAAGGCTAAGGATACAATTGAGCATCCTTGAGATATTGGGTCGAGTACTAGTATTCGACCCTACACGTATATTAGAGAGATATAACATAGGGAAAACCTTTGTTTGTAGGAACCCTGAAAACCCTAACCCTTGTTGCCGAAACAAAACCGTGAAAACCCTAACCCTTACTATCAAAAAAGAACCTTGAAACCCCTAGCCCAAACCCTTGTTTGTAAGAACCCTAACCCTTGATGTCGAAATAGAACAGAAGAAAAACATAGGGGAACTTCTGCAGCGCAACCATGCCTCCTGCATCCAAGTTGCGAAATCCCTACACAATTTTCCTTGTTAACAATTTGGGCATTCTATCATTGCAGTATTCTTCGAGCCAGAGTATAACTCCACAGGAGTAAAACAATGAGTATAGTGGTCTTGTCGACACCCTTATTCAAGAACTATCCCATTGAATTCCTCTCTTCGTCCTGATCATCATGGTACCTATCATTTATACACCTTTTTTTCCTGTGGATCTTCCCACCCTTCCTAACACCCTTATTTGCCACCTATTCCATTGTATTCCTCTCTTTGCACTGATCAAAATGGTAGCCTTCAATATTAACCCCTTTATGTACAAACCCACCATTCTCATTCTTGCTTCTTCCTTTCACCATGGCTCAAACCCGCAACCAAGAAATTGACACCTGCGTCAATGCCCTGTCATTTGATATCTCCAAGAACCAGGTTGAAATTAAACAACTCAATGCCAATATTGTTGCCCTCAATTCCAACAAAGAGGCCAAAATGGAAGCCAACTCTACACACATGGACATCAAACTTGAATCCTTTGTTGCCAAGATCCATGAATGGATGAATCCACAAAGGGGCCCTACCTCCTCTGAACAACCTTATAACCTAGAAGGTGTTTATTCCTCCCATTCTATGCCCTTTTATTCTAACCCTCCTCATCGTCAACTTCATCTTCCTAAAGTGGATGTGAAAAAATTTGATGGCTCGGATCCCATGGGTTGGATCACTCAAATGAAAAATTATTTCTCCCTGCATGGAATTACTAATGATTTGGCCAAACTTCGTATCAGTGTCTTTTATTTGGATCCTAACCACCAAAAATGGTGGAAGTGGCATAAAAATTCATGCAGAGGGTATGTTGTTTGGACACAGTTTGTTGCAGATCTTTATGAATGCTTTGACACTGACACACATCATTTGGGTTGTTTGACCAAGATGAAACAGTCTGGCATAGTGGAAGATTATATCATTTCCTTTTAGTATTTGGCTCTCAGAACAAATGGCATGTCCAACAAATTCTTCCAAGAATGATTTATTAGTGGCCTGAAGGATTACATCTGAGCCCATGTCCTGATGGCTCACCCCCAAACCTAGATGGAAGATACTCAACACACTAAGGAAGAAAAACAAGTAGTCTCTTCCCAAAACTAAAACCCTCCTTTATTCCATGCCCTTGACACACCAATCCAACCCCTCCTACTACTATCAATATCTAGAAATTAACTCAGGCAGAAATGGTTAAACACAAACTTAAGAGTCTTTGTTATAATTGTGATGAAAAATATTTTCCAGGGCACAAGTGTAAGGAATAAAATATTTTCATGGCCATTTATGAGGATGTTTCTTATGAGGATGTCAATGTTCCACAAGTTGAAGAGCTACCCCAAGTAGATGATCATACCTTTCCCTTTGATCCACAAGAATTTGAACCTCTCATCTCCTTGAATTCCCTCATTGGTCTTTCTTCTCCCTAAACCCTCAATTTAATTAGCTACATTAAGCACAAGAAATTCATTATCCTATTTGATAGTGGAAACACCCATAATTTTATTCATCGTCACATTGCTCAAGATACCATGTGTTATATATGTGCAATCAACAATTTTCAAATCACGGTTCCATGAAATATGTGTTGGACACACCGACCACATTGGGACGGTGGGGTGAATCAGTGTAGGGATATTTTCAAACGTCCCTTCACAAAAAATCCTTAGTTAGCAATCACCATTTACTCATCACTTATTACTGTCATTTATAACCAGTTGTATGTGAACATATATCAGCAACAGATAACAACAACATATATCATCAATAAGCCATCACCACAAAGAACATAAAGAGCACAAGATGTATGTACAATTTTATTTTTATTATGGACTAGAATCCTTGGGTTTATCAACAACGACTGAATAGAGTTACAACTCCACAAGAGCACAATCTCTACAATACAAGACTCAACTTACATAAATCAACACCAAGTGAGAAGAGGATTCAATCCTCAACAGATACCAATCTGTCAATAGGTACGCGACCTGTCAGTAGTTCAGCACGCGTATGTATGTGCCATACCAATAGTGAAATCTACGTATGTATGCGGTCTGGCATACAATAGCCTGTGTATGCCTCATGAACAACTAGGGTTTTCTCTCCTTGAAAAACTCAGATCCTCTACAGCCTTCTGTCACATCCACTTCTTCCTTTCTCTGTCCAATATGTACCATAACCAATCACAACACATCTATTCTCTCCAAAAACTAAATCATGCTCCTCATCCATACACTATGAATGTTACTTAAACATGTATAAGAAACCAGTATACTATGGAAATCATATCAGTACTGGAACATAAGAGTGTTTCTCACTCTATCAATCAACCAATATAAACCATATCATGACAGCCAGACCAAGAATGCCCTAAGAATTAACCATAACATAAGCAAGAGTATTCTTCAAAACATACATGTAACCATACCATAACTTCTATGGCAGATATGAGTCCATAGAATGCAAATCTGGAACTTGCTTCATCCTTCAGTAACTTGGCACCAACTCACACTCAAGTCTCCATGACTTTCTCCAATTGTATGCGCTCTAATCTTCTTCAACCTACATGTGTACGCGCTCTAGCTCACTACAGCCCGCATATGTACGCGCTCTGGCCCATTTCTTCTCGTGTACTCCTTCAGAAACTAGGGTTTCTGAACTTCCAAAACTTTCTTCGTCAAGATCTCAGACTTACGAAAACTTTGATGCATCCATGAGATCCTCCAATCACTCTCTTCCTCAAAATAGATCTTCAATATATGCTCAAGAGAGAGATATTTACAAGAGACCCTTGCCTCTTATTTATACTCTCCAGGTAGCTTCCTTAGAAGCATCTTATTGGCCACTTTTTCCACATAGCCACTTATGTCCAACTTTGTCCATATAGCCACTTATGTCCAACTTTGTCCAATTGGCCACTTGTCCACTTAACCCACTTTCCTCATTTTAGGGTTAACCCTCTTATAATCACTTTCCATAATTATAAAGTTCTCCATTAACTTTATTATTTAAACAATCCTTTTTTACTTCATCACTTCACTTTATTATTTAAATAATTTTTTATTTGTAAGCACTTTGACTTCTTTGACCTTTTGGGGCTTCTAGCCAACACATGGGGGCCCTCCAACTTCGTAAGGCCAGAACTCTCAAACCGTGAGGAGTTATGTGACGTTCCACATACCACCGGAAATGGCATGACAAACAGTATCCATATAGGATAGCTTTATTGACAAATTCATTGATCTTCATCTCATTATTCCACAATCAAGCATGGGTTCTCTAACCATACTTCGAGGATAACTTAATCACAAAGTGTCTTCCCGTGAGGGATTTCACCATAACGGGACCACTTTGGATTTCATCCATTTGTACTTTCTATCAACCATGACAAGATAATAATGAGTCATCTTTACATCAATCCCACGACAATACACCACTATGACATTGTCCCTTTGTCATTGATTCTATGCATGACCACATGATCCAATGATCACTACATTAGTGCATCCATCCATATATGCAACCTATATCAATGAAAACACATCGATCCATCTTCATATATTCATGACTTCACTTGAAATCCATTCATTTACAACAAATACATACTTCATCAATATACTATGACAAGACATTGGTCCTTTGACATCAATGACAACATCATCCAACAATCTTCCCCTTTGGCATTGATGGAAATACCAACATTGATGTCAACACCAATCACTGATGGAAACATGTAGACAATGCATTGCTCTACATCAATAGTTATCTCAATCACATCAATGTGACTATCTTTCCCCCTTTGACATTAATGGTGATGGAATATCCAGCAATACTGAGAGGGGGGGTGAATCAATATTGCCTACTTTTTATTTTTATTTTCATCCATATTAAGCACGCATATTAATTATTCAATTAAGAAATATATGATGAACAACAAACCCTTATGAACACAAGATTTTATCGTGGAACCCAAAAAGGAAAACCACCAACTCTTTTCTCATTAATAAACAATTCTTTTACAAAACTATTTTCAAGCTACAACTTGATGGAGAGACATTCCCCAAGTTTCTTCACCTACAAATGAAGGGATGCTACCACACCCCATTTATCAGCTACAAATGGAAGGATGCACCCACACCCTCATTCACCAGCACCAACTGGTAGGAGGCTTCGACCCCCTGTTTAGTCAGCCACAACTGACAAGAAAGCACCAACTCCCTCTGTTCACCAGCTACAACTGGTAGGAGGCTTCCACCCCTTGTTTAGTCAGCTACAATTGACAAGGAAGCACCAACTCCCCTGCAGGCTCCAACCTTCCCTTGCACCACCCAACCACCCTTAGTTTATAATGAAATTCAATCTATTATGCTCTTCATAGAATTTGACTCATGCAGCCATTATTGTACTTTCTACTTGTTTGTTGCAGCCTCTGCTTGTATTGTCTTCTTTATCAAGTTTTGGATTGCATAATTGCTGCTTTGTCTTCTTCTGTTCTTGATATTCATTTAGACATTGGAAAGCACCTTAGAATGAAGAGTTCTTCATCTTGGACTCTACTCCTGTTTTAGATCTTCTAATGTGAACCACAGAGACACTTTCTTCTCACCATTTTTTCTCATTTATATAATCTTCAAACATGTGTGAAATTTAAAACATCGTGTCCCTTTATTTGAACCATTGTACCTTTTCATTTAAAATGATAATCTAAACTTTAATTAATATAATTTTTCCTTTTTATTCTTTATTCATATTTTCATGATTTAATTCTCTTTTAATTATGACTGTATATCGGTTGATTTTTGTTTGTCATGAGTTGATCACACTTTAATTATCTTTACCGTGAATACCTTTCATAAATTGATCACAGCATGGATCAATTTTATCCTTTATACTTGTTCATGGATCTCCGTTAATTTCACAGAGACCATATACTATGGAGGCACTTCCTTCAAGTCATTTCATATGACTGGTCATTACAGAACCACGGGCTTATAGAATGTAGCGACCTATTCATAGTTTCCTTTTGAAAACTCTTATAACATATGACCAATGGTGGTGACCTCATGTTTAGGCGAGACGATTCAATTGAATGGACACGATTCATTCTCCCAATGGGATGGACGGCTGACGAGATTTCGACACTTTTCCCTTCGAGTCTTCGTGACTTCCAATACTTAAGAACTCCCGATTACGATATCGCCGAAACAATTGGACGTTTCACGTTTATTTCGTGGAGACAAATCAACGACCCAATTTAGACCTTACACTCCTCCTTACACTACTAAATCCGACGACTGTGACTTAATCATTCATCAAGATGGATGGCTGACGAAATTTCGACACTTTGACCTTCAGGTCTTCGTGACTTACTTCATTGCAAAATTCTCAATTATGATATCACTGATACAATCGGAAGATTCACGTTTATCTCGCGGAGATACATCAATGGTCCACTTTAACCTTGAAATCATACTATTACTGCAAAATCTGACGGCCATGATTTAATCATTCATCGAGATGGATGGCCAACATAATTTATCCACTTTTTCCCTTCGGAGTTTTCGTGACTTACTACATTGCAAAACTCCCGATACAATTCCCCTAAAGTGACGTAGCTTTTCTTACGTCACCTGTTGACATAGTCTCGAGCCAATTTCCTCTTTGACACTTGTCATTTTCTGGTTATGCCATGTGTACATGTTGACATGGTCTTCCACGCATCCTTGTTGATGAGGTTAGCTGACATGGTATGTCAATGTGTTGTCCTTCCTCGACTTCGTTAATCTTGTCCCACATGCCTGCCTTCCAACCGACGGCTATATCTTCGGTATTTTGGATTTCGCGAGTTCGGGATCCTTGAGTCATTGTCACTCCAAATTATCCGAGTTCAGAGTTCCAAAGGAACTCATAGCTAACCATCATGCAGCTTCTCCAAGATCTAACGATCCTCATACCTTTGTGATCTGATGACCCAGAGCTTATCGGGTCTTTGTGTTTCACGAGTTTGGAGGACTACTCACCTCCCTTCTTCCATTCCTGATTTCCCGATATCCGCTTACGTTGGATCGATGGTCCACGACCCTCCATGATCCAATGGTCCAGATCATATCACAATTTTGTGTTTCACGAGTTCATGTAACACTGTGTTTGACTTTCCTGATCTGCAAGTCAGCAAAATTCCAATCACTTTCCACGCGTCCTATTGATCCAATGGATTAGATCATTTCACTACTTTGGAGTGTTAACTAACTCCTAGGCTTATCCTCCTTGCAGCTCCACTAGATTCGATGACTAACGGGTATTCTTGAAGCAGATCAACTGTCACAATATTTCAATGGTCCTCAAGCCCATGGTCACTCAAATGACCAATGTGCATTGTATCAGATGATCAATATGGTCAAACTCTTGATCGGACGGCTGCTGAGCTTCTCATTCTGATCGAATGGCTGCTAAGGCTTCTCACATTTTCTGTTCACTGATCAATTGTTCAGTATTTTCACTGATCCTGACGACATCTCTACAATCCGTTATTCCTTCATAACTTTTGAGATTTTGATTATTTGCTTCTCCTGTTCGTTCTTTCGATCTCTGCACATTGTTTGACATCTCTTGCTTAACTGATATATTGTTGACATCAATGACAATCTCATTTTTCATTTAATAACAGATCATCACATTGACTGTTGACATCAATGACAATCTCAGTTGTGGTTATTCATCATTAACAATAGATGATCACATCGGCTGTTGACATCAATGAAAATATTTCCAACAATCTCCCCCTTTGTCATTGAGGTCAACCCATTAACTTCATATACAAAAACTCCCCATGTGTTGATGCTTTCATTTTATGAATTTTTACTTTATATGAAGTTTTCCTTCATATGAAGTTTCTCTCCCTCTTTGACATCAATGGAAAAGGGTTTATTTTCCTATGATCTGTCTATATAAGCACTTCTCTATCCACTAGTAGCTCCTCCTATAATCAACCTTTCTCTTTCATAAACGAATGACTCCCCCTGTCAATATGCTCTCTCTCTGCTTCTAACTACTCTCCCCTTTTATATGTGAAAAGGTAGCTCTTCCTAACAAGGTTTCATCCCCTGTTTATTTACTAACTTCTTATCTCAGTTGCTTGGGATTTTTGTGTTTCATATGAGTAGTCTTCTTGATACAAATTTTTGTAGTGATTGAGTCTTTTCAAGATTTAATCTAATTACTTTCAATTGTTTAGCCAAAACTTCCCTTGAGTTTTTACTGACTATTCTCCTTCTTTGTTTCTAGAAGGATAGTTTTTCCTGATAGGATTTCTCTTCTTGTTATCTTTACAGAATGTCATTTACCTCATTTTGTACATCCGAATGTTGCCTCTGCAGATGTCGCTGTCCTACTGGAACACTATGCAATTGTAGTTCATCTTTATTCAAACAACCCTTGGTTTTTTCCATCGATTCTCATCGATCTCTAACTAGGATACCAATTGTTTTTATTTCATCCACCTTGACATATGTACTCTCAAACATCTTATGTAGCCTAAGATTGTAGCAACTGTATGATTTCTTGATAGAAGCATGTCAATAAGGATACCTTCATCAGATCTAGCATCACATTTTCGAAATTCTCATCATGCATTTTGATGTAATCCTTGCTTCCAAAGACCTTGAAGTATTTTACCGAATGAGCTCTTCCAAAACAGGGTTCACAAGGAGTTTTACTACTATTAATC
>SNQJ01S0155897.1:0-22379 GCA_010110895.2 Picea sitchensis | reverse complement strand
ATGTGAATGGTAATGTGAATTATTTTTTTGTTTTCTTTTTTTTCCCACCATGAATGTACAAGTAGACGCACAACTTGGATGAACTATGGAGCCAGAGTTTTGCAACTAGACCTCTTAGTTTGCGAAGCCTATGCTATGTTTGGCATCTCACTTGCACTTGTTGATACTTCTTATGAACTGCAAAGTATGTGTTTCAGATGACATCAACAGATTCACCATGCCATAGATGAACAAATAGCTGAGGATATTTGTTTGGTAAACATATGAGGAGCATGATGTATGATCTTTACTTTTGGCCTAGTCGGTCTGTTGATGTTTGGGATGATTGGCTACTCATGGCCATGTCACTAGTCCAACTTTTTTTGATGCAAGAATGTGTAGATGAGCATAAGAAGGACTAAACAAGCATATGCATTATATATTGTCCATTATTGTTCTTAATGAAATATGTAGGTTCGAAGGAGATGGAATATAAAATAGGGTGTGAACGAATACTTAGGAAACATGAGGACCCGAGGGTCAAATTGTATGCCTCAGATTTTTTGACTGAAAAATGTGTAATAGTAAATAGGGCGCGATGACGGGGTAGGAGGGACAATCTGTATATTGCAGAACCTCTAAAGCCAGAGACAAAATCTTGAACCTGCCATCCTGGCACCCACAATTGACAAAGTGGGTGAGTATGGAATAAGGTAGAAGAATGACCATAAATGTGAACCCATGAGTCTGCCAACCCGCGCACCAAGGCAATTTCGGAAAGACGGCCAAGCAGATCAATAATAAAGCAAAAATGGATAATAGAAATGGAAAAATTAGAAATGGGGAGGGCACAAAGGCCCATTGTTGCCAAGCCATCATTTTCTAGTCCAATATTATATGCCCCAACCCATTTTGCATGTTTAATTTACTAGCACAGTTGGTATACCTTTTCGAATATTGCACAGCACAACCCTCTGTTGTTTCATATAATAAATCATATTCCTTTCCAATCAATCTGTTTCTTCCAAGGTAGCAACGCTGAGTATACAGTGGACATGAAGGCAAGTTAGTATGAAGAAATACATGTAAAATAAATAAATACAGTTCTATTTATTTCAATGTAGTAATAAAGAGAATACGATTCACATGAGAATAAGAAGAAAGATATGTAGTATATACATATAGTAAAAAAGGTGCAAAGAAGTAGAACAAGTAAAACAAATACAAGGACAATAAATGAAATACTAGAATATGAAATAACAGTACAGGTATGCACCTTTGTAACTCCTCGTCTACATTCGTGCCAAAGAGTCCATTGTCCTCTCCATCCACTTTGTTTGTTCAAATTGTAGGAATGCAGGAAAAATACAATGGACACAGGAAGATATGTAATGAAGATAAGTTACTATCTAGGAAGTCACGAAATATCTACATACAATAAACAAGGTGAATACATATACAAACAATAAATTAAACACAAAACAACGGAATATGAAATAACAGTACAAGGATGTACCTTTGTATCTCGTCTTCCACTGTTGTACTTAAGACTACTGCGTTTTCTCTAGCAATTCTGTTTGTTTGAATGTGGGAGCACACAAAATACAGTGAACATGAACATAAGCTGGTACGCAACGAAGAATAAGTAATCTGCCCATACAGTAAATGAGAATCAACGAATAGAATAAAATATAGTCAGAAACATGACCCTTTTCTTTTCTCCATCCATGGTTGTAAATATATAAATTTTTTCCCTGCCCACAATATATTATAAGCCACAAAATATTAAGAAATTGCATGGACATAGCTAAATGATTTTGTTTTTCTGTGGTAAAGTATCAAGATGCTTCCAGACATGGAAATATAATTTTGCAGTATATTTGGTGTACGTATCATATCTCAGGTACAAGACAAAGTGTATCATGGTCACACCAGTCTATGTAAAGGATAACGAAGTTGTATAGTGATATGGGCACATTTCACCATATATGGTTAATACGTGTATTTTTGGACATGCTTTATCTTAACAAAAAAACAACGGACACTTCAATTACACATGTAGTTGTCGAATTATCTCTTATGCCACGTTTTTGTATCATGTCAACGTTGAAGTATCAACAAACTTTCACAGCAAAACAGGTGGGCACAGAACATGCGTGAGATATCATCCTCGCCAGACATGAAAAACAACACAACCACAAGTCAAATCGCACGTGCAGGTTCTAAACACTGCAAAGTGCCCCCAAGAAAAATGAAAAGAAGAAAAGACAACTCCAACTACCGGCGCAAGACCCCAACCCTGCAAAGCCAAAGAAAACAAAATAAAACAACAAGCACCAAATCAAAGATAAAGCATGAACAGGCCCGACCGCAGCCACAGGTCCCCAAGCTCGTAAACTTGAGCCAAATGACAACAACCAACAACCAACGAACCAATGAACAATAAATAACCACCGAACTAGCAAACAACACATGTATCTCCAATGAATACCAAACTGCAGCCGAAGCACAAAAGGAACCAGAAACATATGACGAGAATGCCAGTATAAATAAACAAACATTATTACTTGCAAACTGCAAACACTGAACAACAAAGAAGGAATAGAAAATAAAATTATGGAATGAAAAACTTACTCTGAAACGATGAACGACAGAAGCGCAGGTTGAATTGTGGGTGCACCACCTAAACCCCACAAAGGAAAAAAAAACAAAAATAGATCCAACTACGAATGCAGAACCCCAACCTTGCAAATTTTAACCAAAAAACAATAAGCAACAACTGATGAACCAACAAAGAATAAGCACTCACCGAACCAGTAAACAATGTATGTAGCTTCAATGATGACGAAATTGCATTCAAATCCTAGAAGAAGTATGAAACATACAATGACTATTGAAGTGGCGATGAACAACAATATTGTCCAAATTCACTGCAATATTGTATGGAAAATTTCAAGGAAAAATGTACTCCGAGAAGTTATTTAGGTAAACATTTAAGGTTTCCAGGTTGTGTAAGGGCCTCGCGTTATGCAAACATTTAAGTTTTCATCCATGTTTCAGGACCTCGTGCCATGTAAACATTTAAGTTGTCAGGCTTATTCAAGCACCTCAAAAAAATTGTCAATGATCTAAACCTTCGGTATACAAACATTTCAATACAAATACAAACAAAGGACTAATAATAATAAGACAAATACATTAATAAAAATAATTATAATAATAATAATAAAACATCCATGCTCAGAACTTTTGGTTTGTAAACATTTCAATAAAAATGTAATAAAAATTAGAAAGGAGCGACAAAGCTCAAAACTTTGGATATCTACACATTTACAACATTCGGAACAATGAAGCTGCCAACAAGACCTCCAATATATTCTCCAATGAGATGATGACTTATAAGTTTTTTTTTTATATATATATATAAAATAATGTTTTTACTTCTATAGTACAAACAATACAGAGGATGTGAAAATTTATATTCAAAGGACACATTAATATTAAGTCAATGAATTATTGATCGCTATAGTCCCTTTGCGCCTTCGACATTGACTAATAAGGATTTATGCAACTAAACGCTTAAGTGGAATAATTCTCACCCATTTTATCAATAGTAAATTTAGTCATCCGGGATTTATTATTATTCCTTGTCTACAATACACACCTATGTAATTAAGTAAAGTCGGATAAGGTCTTCGGTTGAAGCTTTGTTGCCAAGAAATAGAATCTACCCACTCACTCTGCATGTCTTCAATCCCATTTTCCATATATAATTATTTATCAATCATTACTATTCTACAATGTTATGCCACCTTCATAAAGTGAAGCGTCAAAAAAACTTTTCATTTCTATGCAATACGGTTAGGCTATATCCAACAAAATGAAAGGTGATAAGGAAATTTGTGCATACCCACAACCTGTTCACTCCTTCAATTGGTTATAAAACAATAATCTAAGCAAACTGTTATATAAGCGCTTAGGTGTTATTTTTATCTAGCCTCCCTTGTACCATCTCAGATAACAATTTAGATGACGATATTGAGGGCTCCCCACCCCAACGAGCAAGACACTTGATAAGGGATAAGCTAACCATCAAGGATCTAGAGTGGATCCACGAGTTCTAAGTCTATTCAGGTTACGGGATGTAGTGCACCGAATTCGTTGTGAGTATGAACAAGTGGGGAAGTAATGTAGAGAGGGAGAGAGAGATTTGTGAAGGTTTAAGGAGAAAATAGTGAATAAATAGGCGAGGAGGGGTGAAGCAAGGCCACGCCAGATAGGTGGAGTACCTAGTTTTTTCACGAGTCCCCATCAGGGTGGAGCGAGGCACAAAAGAGAAGCATCCTCACCTATGTGAGGGCCTCGAAAATGCCTTGAACCAAAGAATATTGGGCTTATCCATCGAGGGTGACAAGGGGGGGGATTGCGTTATGACTAACCTAGTAGATAATTCTGTTTTAGTTTGAACATGAAGCTCGTGGATATCTAGTTTTGGTTGCCCTTTTTGCTGGAGAGATGGTCATATGGGGGTGCTGCAAACAGGGCCTGGTGAAGGAGCGGTCTGGGTAGGAAGCTAGAAGGATCGAGAGCCCCAACGCATCTCGCCTTCATTCATTCAAGATTGCATGCCAAAATATAGTCTTACAATAATCTAGAGGATAATGTAATCAAGTTAATTCTCACAATTCAAAAATGAATCAAGGGAAATATACCCAATCAACTTTCGGGGTGAGAGGAAGGAGGGCATTGGTTAACCTCAATTGATCTCAGAATCAATACACTGCATTAAAATTTCAGGGCTATAATGAATGAAAAAAAACAAACTTTAAATATAAGGGCCCGCATAACTAAATTTGAATTTAGATCTGGTACTAACCGACAATGAACCAATAAATTCAACAAGATCACTTCATGGAATTCCAACGAAATTATCAACTAGCATTTAGTATTACAAATGGTGCAAAATAAAATCTCAATATTCGTTCTGAAAACAAACTTTCTACAATTTAAATTTACAATGTGTTGCACCTCTTTTGCCACCTGAATGAGCAAAATAGAAGTGCTTACAAGCTTAGTTGGGTTAGCGAAGCCAGACAGAAGTAAGGAAAGGGTTAGAGAAAGAAACATAAAAGATTAAGCTAAGAATTAAACTAAGAAATAAAATAACAACTAAACTATTGAGCATAAGGACATAAGAACAAAGAAACAATAAGACTCATGTCACCAATGGCAATGATTATATTAGTGAAAGAAAACACAAAGAAGAAAGAGGACTATGGGTCCCTTCTTCCTCCAAGGGAGCACTCTTGGACCCCCACAACTAAGCTCTTCTTACAACTTTGAAAAAGAAATGGTGAAAGAATCCCAAGCTAATCCACTCAAGAGGTGAGATGGATTGCCCAATGTAATGATGCTAGTATGCTCTTGATGAGAATAGAGGATTCCTCAAGAGAATAAAAGTAGCATAACTTTGCTAATGAATTCCTTGAAAATGAAGTGCACACATGGCCTTGTTTTATAGCACCTCTTTGAGGTATTGTGCAACCAAATTGTAGTGTGAAAAGAGGCTATTTAGGGCATTTTTAGGTCTTTGACCAGCCACCCAGTCGGATCCAGCTGAGATTTGGATGTCAAATCAACTTGGAAGCAGAACCAGAAGTGGGTGGGAGGCCGACCATTCTCATAAATGCATCGTTCTTAGATGTGCATGGATTTTAGCGACCACAGTTGCACATCCTGCGCACATGCGTTTTTCTTGCGTTTCTAGTTGGCGCATGTGCGTGCATGCTCTGTGTAGTCATAATGCACCTTAATTTTATCACTGGTTGTATAATTTTGAACCATTTTGAAATTATTTTGTCATAATTTTTGTCCATGGGTGACCTCATAACTGTTTGATGATGCTGGATTCTTATAACCATTTTCGGACGAAATTTCAGTGATAACAGATGCCCCCTAATGGATGAGGTTAGGAGCATACGTATAGCCTAAATTCATCAATGTTTCTTCTACTGAGAGTGCCATTGTAAGAGAGAGAGATAGTGAGACTATAAAGAGTGACCCCATTGGATGAAGAAGGGAACCTGTAGGACCCAACCTTCCATAAGGTGTGTAAAAAAAAATTGTGTACAAACGAGGTGGGCATGCCCCATGCTCGTGTCATGTAACTCGAAAAAGAATGGCGGTGAACAGTAACTGAAACTGTGTGTTGATGTAGACAACTATAGCGCCCTCAAGGGTGATTGTGATAGAGGCAGAAGACAATTTTGCAGAGGAACATACTCTGAACAGTAGGAAGTGACACCTGTAAGAAGTATCATGGATTCTGTAGACATTGATAGCCCAGACAAGTTCAGAGGTCTTCAATAAATATAAGAAATAACTGCAATAGTCGCAAAGTAAGACCCACCGCAACATGAGAAAGTGTTGAAGTCAAATTTTAGGGGGGTCAACGATAGTAGGGAGCAATGGTGGTTCTCGTTGTGTTGTCTGAGACCTCTCATTGGAAAGGTAATGAGAGTCAAGATACTGTTGCCCTTCTGGAAACTATGTTGATGTCAAAAAAAATGGGGACGCAAGTCCAAGAAGCAAAGGGCTTCGTGAAATCTACTAGGTGAGGTTAGGAATTGAGGAGGTACATGGATGAAGTCAAGATGTATGAAGACTCAAGACTGCCCTTGGTTGGGGGTATATGTGAAGTGTAAGTGGACGCAACCGTTCAACTAGGTCGAGTGTTAGGGGGACAAAAATACGTGGGATAAGTTGTGCTAGAGGTGGGACAAAGTGGACAAACTCAGAGAGTAAAGGTAAGTGGCATGTGGGATACTCAGAGTATATGGATGATTTCAATAGGGGTAAATGATAAGAGGTGACCCAACCAAGGGTGACATGGGTTGCGCTGGCCAAAAAGGGAAGAAGGTCACCAAAGGTGACGACAAAAAGATATGTAAATGCTGGTGTTAGCGTCGGAAGTCACCCTTGGATTGCAACAGGAGCAGAGCCCGACGCCCATCATTTTATGTCATGATCTATTTAATGGGGTGATCAAATGGAAGTTAACTCACGACGATGTGGTTCTAACCTCAAAACCAGGCCAATCATGCATAGGCAAGTGAGGTCTTAGATAACTTCAGATACTGAGTTGTAGTAAGGGTGAGTAGGGGGGAAGACTTGTATCAGAGAGATGAAAAGGTCTGTCGTAAACATCAAGTTCCTAACAGACTGTGGAAGAAGACATCTAAATGCAAGATCCTCCTACATTCAAATGCAGAAAACCAGAGAAAAAAATAATGTCACAATAAATCCTTTATCACAACAGAATTGCCATAATTCGTGCGAATTAGTCAATCACGAACTCTCTTAACATAGGATGAAAACTTAGATGGAGTAAGAAGACTGTCTCTTATAAAATAAGAAATCTCATATATAGATGAATGACCAGAGAGCTAGAATGTCTGCTAAAACTTTACAATTGGGAGTTGTGCTCTACCATCGATAGATACAAAAAATGGCCAAAATGCCTACATATGCTCTTCCCCATTTCGCCCAGCAGAGGCATCTACTCAATCACATATGGCCTGCATTGTACTGTCATACGCTACCTTAATTCTTCATGGCTTGCGCCAGGGGGGTAGATGAGACCTTAAATGTTGAATTGGTGTGTACAGGCTTCCCTGGCGAGTTGGAGACTCAGCACGGCTTCCATGGAAAGAATCAGTATGGAGGACCATCTCGGGTGGACCTTCAGCCGAGACATCCATACCCTATAATTAATGAGTGAAGCTAGGCTTCAACCACCTTATCTCTTCTTCGTTTATCCTCAAGCTGGCATCGGGATTTAGATCACATGAATCAGTGCCTGGAGAACATAGCACCCCCTCTCTTGAATCTTAATTAGGCGCCTTTGACCTCTCTGTCAGAGTGCTTTTGGCGTTTCGGGGTTCGCGGATGAGAAGGGATTAGGATTTTTCTCCTTTAAAGTCGCGATGGGAGAAATGTCGGGAGGGCCTAACAGTCGCCACGTGTTCCCCACTGATTTGACGGCTTTGAAATAACCTGGTAATACTGTGGGCCCAAGTTTCGGCGCTTTCGGCGCTATCAGGGTTCGGGGTTTCCAAATGTAAAATGGCGAGGAGTGCTTACGGCTCAAACTCCCAAATGCCATCATGACGTGGATGTGTGCCGCACATCCTTTAGATGGACGACCCAGATAGTATTTTCTATTATAAAGGGGTTGTCCCCCCTTCACCCGCTCGCTTGATATGACCTGGTGTTGAGATCCTGGGCTTAGTTCAAAGGGAGCTTCGGAGTTTCGTTGATCGACACTTTCAAGTGCAATGGATGGAGAGCTTCCTAACTCTCAATACCCGATACGCCGACAGGATGCCACCTGTCCTGGTTGGATCGGACGACCCAAGTCTGATTTGAACTATTGGTGCTCCCTCTTGCGCTAAACCTTGGGCAACTCGGTAGCTCCGAAAACCCGATGACCGTCGATCTGCTTTGTAAATATATCTTGGATGCTGCCAATGCTATTTTTCCCGCTCGCTTGCCTTGCTACCGAAAAAACAGGGATTCTCCCACGCTGCTCTTGGGCACTTCCTGAGCAACCTGTAGACCTGGGTGCTTTTGTGGCTAAGACAAAAATAATCGCTAACAGCTAGAAACAAATGCTTTCTACAATTTACCAAATGAATAAAGAATAAGTTGGGATGAGTGTACAAATACAGAAATGGGTGCCCCAATGTAATATGGTTGGGTCGGTGAGGGCGCAATTTGCTTGGGGAACTGGTGGAGGTTGGGGGCCCCATGGGTGGGTTTATGTATGAGGTAGATGGGATGGAGGGAAAAATTACGGATGGAAAAACTGATTGTGGATGAAATGGAGGATTAATGATACTGCGGAGGCGTAGGAAAAATAGAACTTTGAAGAGATAACCTGGGAGTCCATTGGAAAATCTAGCAAAATGAGGAGAAGGAGTATGTGGCTGATTCACAACATGATGTAAGACTATCAGGACTCCCATCCCTAAAGGGTTGAAAAACAACATGAGTGTCAAAGTGCCAAAGGGTGCTATGAATGGGATGATTCATGTGGGGGAGATTTCTATCGATTAACAGTACCTAAAATGCAATGGAGGTGTCGATACTGCAAAGCCGGAGATGGGGATCCTAAAGGCAAATTACAGAGGGTGTGACTGGAGATGCAATTATGATTCAGAGGGAATGATTACATGCTAGTGTTGATTATATACCTAAATGGGTTGTGTTGATGTATGATGAACAAGTAGCTGCACACATGAAAACCAAATACTCGACGTGAACAATATCAGAAGAGAGTCGAACATATAAGCATTTATTTGATAATTTTGAACATGAGCATGCATACCTGGACGGGTTATGAAAAACTGGTGCCCCAAGGGCTAAGGATAGAAAATGGCCCAAAGACTGTATTGATGTAGGTGACAGGATGTTGATCCCGTGGCTAAATACGGATCGAAAAACGAACACCCGGAGCTCTCAGAATGGTGTTTGGAAATTTGGAAAAAAGGCATATATATATATAGCTGTAGGGCCCACATTGCCACCTCATTTGTACTTGCTATCAGAGTGATTGGACAAGAGGCATTGAGAGGAGATTTGGCGATTCCGGGAGAGCGACGTAGTTGATTCAAGACCAGCGAGATTTAGGTTAGTGGTCTTCATGACACCGTTGGAAGACGATCTGTAAATCATCAAGATGTTGGGCGTGTTTTTTGGATCGAGCTGTGAGATCATCCAAGTATGTGAGGATTATCTGAGCTAGATCGTGAAAAATGTATGTCATAGCCTGTTGGAAAGTTGTGCCAACATTATTTAGGCCAAAAGGCATGACATGATATGAAAACGTACCCCAAGGGGTGGTGAATGCGGTTTTGTATTGATCGGCTGGGTGGATTTGGATTTGATTATAACCAGAGAAACCATCCATGAAGGACAGAGGCTCGTGGCCTACACAATCATCGATAATTTGGTCAATGAAAGGCATTGGAAATTTGTCTTTGGGACAGGCATGATTGAGATCGCGAAAGTCCGTGGAAACCTGGATAGTGACCTATTTTTTGTTAACGAGTACAAGGTTGGAAACCCATGAAGTATAGGCGATGGGGTAGATGAACCCAGTCGTGCATAATTTGTCAATCTCAGATTTGATAGCCATGGATTTGGATGGGTGTAGCGGTCATTGTTTTTGATGAACTGGTGTACTATCAGGCCAGGTGTCGATGTGATGTTCGACAATAGAGGGATCAAGGCCAGGCATCTCTGTGTATGACCAGACAAAAATATTCCGGTATTCTTGGAAGAGGGCTTTGTAGGTGGTGATTTCTTGAGGAGTGCATGCAGTGCCAATGTTGATTTCCTCGATGACTCCATTTTTGATGGAAATATCGATTTTGATAGTCGGGGAAATATTGGTCATGTTGCCTTCTTCAAAATCATCAGGGGTAGGGATGGGGTTATTGAACCAGTCGATATGCCCTAATGGGATAAAATCCTTGGTTTTGACTGCGTATATGGGGTGTTGATTAGGAGGCGTGAAGGCTTCCTGTGAAAAGGAGAGCGCTCTATGGTGTAGTGCATCCCATGGGTAATCAGGAGTGGTTAGTTCCTCGAGTATGTCCTTGTCAGAGTAAAATTGGAGGGAATACAAGGGGTCTAAAAGGGTGATATATGTGGTTGTCACCATGTCGTTTTCCTTTGGTGATGAAGAAGCAGGGGGTACGACGCAACAAGATTGTGACGGTTCGCTCAACATAAACCAAATATCAAGGTACTGAGGAGTACCAGTGGTAGTTGGATGTAAAATTTTCGTAGGGAAATGAACGGGTCAATTGGGGGGATTTGGGGGAAAATCCTTGTATAAGTCATCCAAGAACCATGGAGGAGTAGGGAGTGCTTCTGGTTTAGGAGAAATATTATGAAGAATCTCTGGTGATGTGATAGTGTTAGCCATTGATTCTATATGGGGTGCAGTGGTTTGAATCAGGGTCATTTGGCGATGCCTATATTCAATGATCATAGGACATTGGTATGTAAAATTATATAAGGATTCACATAGAGAGCAAGGGCATCTCATACGTTCATTGAATGAAGTCATGACATAATGGATGTCAGTGATGTTTGGTGGGGATGATGTAACTAGACTAGGTTCCTGCTGGAAGCTTTGGCGTACTACTACTAACGTCTGTCGGAATTGAGGTAGCGCTGGGAAATGGTGTGTATAATGGCCATATTCTGAACATATGGTGCAAGTGAATTTGGTTCGTAGTCCTTTTCTACTTGAGTTAGGGAATATAGCAGCAGTACTTGTTACAGTGGCGAGCGGTGATGGTGTTTGATTAGGTTGAATTAGGTTACGTAACTCAGGTAGAGATGGGCATTTGTTGGTTGGGTGTCCATATTTCTCACTTAGTGCACAAGGAGGTTGGATGTGCGGGGTAAGTGGAGTTGTGGGCTCCTTCTTCTTTCACTTGCCCCCAACTGTGGCAGGGAGGTTAGTGAGTGGGGGGGTAGGGGGTATGGTGGGAGTGAGTATGGGAATCATCATTGGGATTCCTTTCATTTGGGGAGGAAGGGATGGTTGAGGAACCATATCGGGTGGATGTAAATACCAAACTGGAATTTCCAACACCATATTAGAGAGGGTAATCGTTGTAGCTACTTGGAAAGCTTGTACACCTGGTGTAGGGTAAACTAATGGGATTTGAGTAATGGCTTGGGGAACTGGATCCCAGACTAGGATATGGTCTTGGGGAGAGGTGAAATCATGTACTAGTGGAGTTGACGAGTTTGCAGGAGGCTCATGACGGAGGCGCTCTGCGACTAGTGGGATGTCAGATATGATAGAAGCCTCCCTAGGAGGAAGGGTATCCTTTGTGTCAGTTCTGTTGGATGATATGACACATACTTGATTAGAAGGATGAAGGAGTGGTGGTGTACCATGGTAAGTTCCTAACAATGATGGGTCTTTGAAAATTCCGAGACCCATTTCGATAAGTGGGTATTTGTCATGACTCATGTGGATGAGGGGGAGAATGTTATCGATGTTGGCAGAAGGGTTAGGCTCGTAATGCGAAACTTGGTCAGTTGTGATGATCTTCCCATTGTGGGGGAACATCATGGTTCGAAAGACAAAAGAGGCAACTGCCTTCATAGTGTACATGTAGCTATGACCGAACAAGATATTGTAATTGAGTGGGGCGTCGATAACTTCAATGTCGATGAGAATAGTCTTTCCCTCGAGTTCTACAGGGACATTTTGGAAGAGCCCTTCTAGAGATAATGGCACCCATCATAAGCTCTTAAGGTAATGGCATATGGTATGATTTCAGGGGAACCAAGTTTCTTCCATACAGACTTGGACATGATACATGTGGATTCTCCTTCATCGATGATGCACCAATGAATTGTAATGTTCCAAATTTTTATTGGGATTTGAAAGGCGATTAGAGCGGGGATGCGAGGTTCTCCATTGTTGAGATCAAATGTGATGAGTCGAGTATCCGTTGGGTCAACTGCCCCCAAGGCGAAAAGTAATGATTTCCGCTGAGTGGGACAAGTTTGAAGGACTTCTATGATTGACATGGCAGTCGGGGATTGTGCTAAGTCATCAACCAAACTGTAATTATGAGCCGCCCTAACCTGTGGGTTGTGGACATTCCTGCGTAATGGGATGCGAGGGATGCGAAGAGGTGGTTCTGTGTTAGGGCAAGGAATCACCAACGAGGGTCCCGTAGGTGTTGGGATTGTTTCTGGGGGAATGGGAGGAGACTCGATGGGTGCATGGTATTGATGACTACCTGTTTGCAGAAGGATTTCTTCCTCACTGGTGAGGAGGATAGTACGATCTATGAGATTGTTTGGATTGAGATACTGTCCCAACTGTGGTGGGGTAGGCTGCATCTCTTGTTGGGTTTTCATCACACCTTGGTGTGGAATGGGGTTTTGCAGCACNGGGGGGGTTGTTGCATGTATTGTTTTGGGGCCTTCTGAGGGGCAGGCGGTGCTGGAGGATGTGGTAGACTTCCTGAGTCTTTTAGTCATTTAAAATCAACGATTTGGGGGCAATGATGATTATAATGACCGAACTCACCACAAAGGGAACAAGGGAAGGTGGTTCTAATAGTATTGTTATTTCTACCTTGATGCCTATTGTTATTGCCCCCCTGGGGGTTTTGATTCCCTTGATTCTAGTTGCCCCCAGTAGGTTGGTTCTGCTGGGGTTGATTCCTTCCTTGACCTGGGTTGTTATTATTCTTATTTATTCCTTTCTTTTTGGGATTATTCGATGGATGGGTTGGATTTTCCATATTTATCTCTTCGAAATTTTGATATTATTGAAGGGGAGAGGGTTGAACAAAATTCACCCCAGCATGAGGATGTGGGGGAGCCATGGGCTGTGGAGGACTAGGGAAAGGAAAGTATGGATTTTGTGGGGGTAATGATCTGTAAGGTACATAGGAAGGCATGGCACTTTCGCTAGTACTTAGAGTATAAGATGAGGTAGAGGGACTACCAGAACTTATGGGGATTGGTGGGTGTATTATGGGTGCCGGTGGTGGTCCACTGATGGGTGGAGGAAGAGGAATCGAGTATGGTTGTTGATAAGGGGGTGGAGGATAATAAGGGGTTCCTCCATACGCCAATGGATATTGAGGTGTGCCATACATTGGTGGTTGTGGGGGTTGTGGTGCATGGTGCGTGGTGTTACCAATCAATCTGTTTGCTGAGTGAGACATCCCGGGTTTGTCTTGGCCGAATGGCACGAGGTTTTGGGAGGTCAGGAAGTATTGTGTACAAGTACCCTGATTGTGAATAGATGAGGTCATATTGTTGAACCTTACTGATGGCTTCTTCTTTTGATTGAGGGAAGGTGGAAGCCACTTCTTTATCGAGGAGAGAGACAAGTGATCTGAGAAAATAATCAAGATACTATTGTTTGGTGGTTTCTTCTTTGCACAAACTATGTCATCGACACCACTCATGAATGTGATGAATGATATGTGTGGCTGAGGTTTGTTTAAAATTAGAGAGTAGTTCAAGACCGTTGTCATTGCGGATGGGTAATTGGAAGAAGGTCAAAAATGCTTTGGCCAAGGACTCGAAAGTTGCATGAGACCCCGATTTTTTGTCTACATACCATTTGGCTGATGGGCCAATGAGTGTGTGTTGAAATAATCATAGTCTGATGGAATAATCCATAATGTTGTTGGAAGAGCACCATAGGTGGAAAGTCATGACATGATTGGTGGAGTCATCCCCTGCCTTTCCTTCAAACTTGGGGATGTCTGAAGGTAGTTTGGTGGGAATTGTAGGCCATGTGGGGTCATGCAATATAGCATCATTTGTGATTTTTCTTAGATCTAGTATGCTGAGAGAGGCCAAATATGACATCAGGAGTGTGGGTGGAGGATTAGTTCCAGCCATGTTGTGAGTGTTCTATGAACTTGACCCTTGAGGGGGGCTAGGTGGGTTGGTACTTCCCCCTTGAGAGGAAGTTGGCCCCCCGTTTCTGTGTAAAGGAGAGCGAGTGGACGGTGGACCTTGGGAATTGGACACAAGTAAGGTGGAACCAAGAAAAGTTGATCCTAAGACAGTGGCACTCACTGGAGTGTGAGAAGGTGGTGTCGATGAGTTGGCAAGACTAGGAACTCCCCCTAAGATAGGAGGGAGGTTTAGCAAGTGTATGGAATGATGGGGATTCTGTGGGTCCCCTATGATGCCTGACTAGCTAAGTGAATGTGTGCAAATGGTGGTGAGAGTAAATAAATAAACAAGAGCCTTTTGCTATAATTTTTTGAACTTTACACAATATATATCTAGATCAAAATGTAATAAGAAGTGTATCATACATAAAGTGTGTTGAAAAAGAAACATATATGTGGATAAGTGGGTTTTGTCTACGTGGGGAAGAAAGAAAACAAATGCTCGTGTCCTAAAAGACGTAATGTCCTTCCTCTCAAATAGCACTAGACCTTCTAATAGCACTCGACAGTGGGGTCTGAAGCCACCAGAAGAGAAACTAGTGAAAGATGAAGTAATTAGTTATAATGAGGAGTAAAGAGGGCATATCCCGAAAGAGCTGGTGATATTTCCCAATAGCCACACAAAATCTGATCAAGGTGCAATTGCATCCCACAATTTCCACCTAGGTAGATGTCCTAAATTTTGGTCACTAGGTACCTCGGTCAAAGTGCAACAGTTAGATTCTCAGCCTAAGAAATGGGTCACATGATGGATCCCATCCAAGAGGTGGGTGCCTCAAGGGGGGACGCATAGAACAGCCAGACCTCGACCTTCAACCCTTCACGGATATCTCCCTACCTTATGGTGTTAGGAACACTTGACTTGGAGGATTTTTAGTTCCCTATTTGACAACTTCTATTGTTTTGACAATGTGAGAACCAAATAACGAGGAGTTATTTGGATGCCTATCCCTGAAATCCTACCTAGACTAAAAAATTTCTTTTGGCACCTCCTGTGGAGGAAAACTTAGTGAGTTTTTAGAAAAAATTTAGATGTGGTTGTTTGAGAGATTTGGGATGTGAACCAACCTCATTGAAATTAAATGGTACTGGATAGTTTCGTCAAGAAAAGGGGTGGGGTGTTTCAGAATCCCTTTGGAGGAAACTTACTTTGACCTCCATGTTTCGAGAGGAAAACTATGTGAGTGATAAGTGACTTTTGTGGTGTGCCAATGTTTTAATGAATTAGGTGTCACCTTGCTGCATGTGGACTTCGCTTGGTCCTTACAAGTGTTGATTACCTAATTAACTAAATGCCTTTGGTACAACCTTGCGTAATTCAAAAAGTCCCTAGGAAACTAGCATGTGGACATGTGGGTCCTTTACTATTCCTTTAACTCCCTATTGTGATTTAATCTAAGAAAATATTTGAAACTATCCTAGATTGTGATCATGTGGGCATGTATGGGCCCGTTACAAAACCTTTAAACTTCCCTAGTGATTTGATATAAGAAAGTAAATTTCAACACTATCCTATCTTTGTAGCATGTGGGCATGTATGGTTCCGTTACAATCTTAAGATGTGTTTGAAAAATAAACTAAGAGGAGTCTCGAGGGGGCTGTTGTCCTCTCCTAAAGGTTTTAGTCTTTTTTTAAGGGAGATGAAATCGTCTTCCAACCTGTTTTTGATTCTCAAGATTGCTTTGAAACGCGAGAGAAGAGCATACTAAATGATTGTTATCGAACTTCTGGTCCCAATGCAAGTTAGATGTGTTTACAAATGATTCCAACTTATACTTTTAGTCAAAGCAAACCATCCATATGGAAAAATGAAAGCAAAAAAAGGATATAATGATTTTAAACCCCTAAGTGCCTATGTGTTTTGACTAATCACTTTATATGAAGAGGGAACTAAGTGTGGTGAAGATTAAAATATTCTTGAAATCACTTTTGGGAAGGCTAGGGGCCTTCCCCAAATCACAAAAGAGCTTACAATGTGTATTTTTGTGCACAGGTGCGTGGGTCCCATAGTAGATAGAGGTTCACTGAGCACTTGTCTATGAACCGAAAGGGATTTTTGGGTGCAGGTGCGTAGAGGACACTGAACAACATAATGACTTTGGCGTACATGCACACGAGGCGCGTCTGTGGGCCGATAAACCCGCGCACAACAAACACACGGTCGTGAACAAAATTCCAGATGGAATTCTCTCAATTCGACTTTGAATTGGATGTTTTGCAGGTTGGCTTGGGCCGGTTAAGGTACCTGCAGGTTAAATAAACCAAAAGAATAGCTAGAAAAGCCCAAACGGGGTAGGAAATTGATACCTTTCCCAAGTGGATTTGCCAATCTCTTGAACCTCTTTTGCCACTTGAATGAGAAAAATAGAAGTGCTTACAAGCTTAGTTGGTTTAGCTAAGCAAGACAACACTAAGGAAAGGGTTAGAGAAAGAAACATAAAAGATTAAGCTAAGAATTAAACTAAGAAATAAAATAACAACTAAACTGTTGAGCATAAGGACATAAGAACAAAGAAACAATAAGACTCATGTCACCAATGGAAAGGATTATATTAGTGAAAGAAAACAACAAGAAGAAAGAGGACTATGGGTCCCTTCTCCCCCCAAGGGAGGGATCTTGGACCCCCACAACTAAGCTCTTCTTACAACTTTCAAAAATAAATGGTGAAAGAATCCCAAGCTAATCCACTCAAGAGGTGAGATGGATTGCCCAATGTAATGATGCTAGTATGCTCTTGATGAGAATAGAGGATTCCTCAAGAGAATAGCAGCAACATAACTTCACTAATGAATTCCTTGAAAATGAAGTGCACCCATGGCCATGTTTTATAGCACCTCTTTGAGGTATTGTGCAACCAGCTCGTAGTGTGAAAAGAGGCTATTTAGGGTATTTTTAGGTCTTTGACAGCCACCCAGTCGGATCCAGCCAAGATTTGGATGTCAAAACAACTTGGAAGTTGAACCAGAAGTGGGTGGGAGGTAGACCATTCTCATAAATGTGTCATTCTTAGATGTGTGCGGCTTTTAATGACCACAGTTGCGCATCGTGCATAAGTGCACTTTTCTTGCATTTCTGGTTGGCGCATGTGTGCGCGTGCTCTGTGTAGTCATAGGACACCTTAATTTTATCACTGGTTGTATAGTTTTGAACCTTTTGGAAATGATTTTGTGGTAATTTTGGTCCATGGGTGACCTCATAACTATTTGATGATGTTGGATTCTTGTAACCATTTTCAGATGAAATTTCAGTGATAACACAATGAAAATACTGTAACCGACGAAGATGGAGTTGATGATGATCTTTTGCAACTGGTGTTCCCTTCCTTCTTCTGCTTTCGAATTGATGAGACTTCACCGATACCTCCCAGCCAACGCCAGGGGTACTCTTCTCCCCCCTTAACCACCCGAGCTGCAAAGGGGCCATGCACACAACCATAATACTCTAGCTCACAAGGTAGAGCCACCACTCTCTCTCAATTTGGGTAACCCCAACTCTCACAAGTAAAACCAGTCAAAATTTTCTGCAACATAACTTTACCCATAACCCATGTGATGCATTTCTCATCTAGGCCATTTGTTTTATATAATTTTTCCATGACACATCCCCACTTGCACAATTAATTCACTTTTTAATTAAATAATTTAGAATTATTTCCCCCTTACACTTGTCATTCTTTCCCTAAGTTGCATAAGTAAATCCACATTTTATTTTAATTAAAATCAATTTCCCTCACCCTTCCTAAAAGCGCTCCTTAAATCATTCCTAGTTGTCTCTTTATTCCCCTTATTTCCAATTAATGATTGATTCTTTACTAAATCCGAGTTGAGTTAAAATATGATTCTTCTTTAGTTAGACTAGTGTTAACTAGACTCTAGATACATCTCTATCCGTACACATTCTCTCCTCTTTGTTTTTTTCTTATTTTAAAATTCCCTTTTAACATTCTCTTCCACATATGTGCCTTAAATCAAATCATTAGGATTTCTTCATTTTACTTAATTCTTGTATTTATTTACCTCATTCCCTTTTGATTTAGTTATTAATTCCAATTTATCCTCTTTACAAAACTTAGAATTAGGCTTAATTACATTTTATTTGAAAAGTCTTAAACTCTTATAGGGATTTATAATTAATAATTTACTCATTAATTAATTATTTTATATCCAATAATGTCAAATTAATTTAAATCACACGACATGCCCTTCAAGACGTACTCTTGTGCATCCAAGGGTGCCACTCACCTTTTGACTGGTTTTGGTAGTTGTCCAACCCCTGGAGTCAACATTCCATTCGTGCAACCTTGTGAGAGACTATGGGGTTCTAAGGAATATGGAGCCTGCCTTATTGCATGCCCCTTAGAAATATCCGTGAGCGAGTATCTCATTATGCCCTCATGACATCGTGGACCTCTCGAACTAATTAATCGTTAACCTACAATTCGAGCCACAATGAGAGTGCTAGTAGGCTATGACAGGGATGCTACCAAACCTCTCCCTCAATATCTGGTCTATGTGCATGGCCCCTTTACTCCTTATGTGAGTCATATTATAAATCTTTCATCAACCTACATCCATCAACGAAACACTGCCAAAGATACATATACAAAATCATACTATAACAACCATATCTCACATATGCATAAATGAAGCACTCAAACCAACACAATCCACTCCTTGACTCATTCTGGAGTCTAAGGAGGTCCATTGATGCCCTCAACATCCACAATCCATCAAGTGTCCTGCACACTCAGGGAAACTCATCAATAACATCTATGAATATGCATATAACAGATAACATAAAAATCATAATCCATCAACATCATCATAAGAATCCATAAGTGAAACAAATATCCATGTACTATAACTGGATCACTTGCACGCAAGTTTCTTCAAAGAATAAGTCAATAACATGTGATCACAAGAGTGGGATGTTACAAAATTCAACAAAAAGGAAGTAGTCAGAGAAATTCCCTAGATCATGAAGCCAACCAACACATTATGCAAGCATTGTCAACAAGGAAAGAAAACAAAGACGAAGTTCAAATAAAAGGAATACTCCACAACAAGACCATTGGAAATTATGCATATTGATCTAGTTGGAACAATTAGAACAAAGGGTTTAAAGGGTGAGCAATATTTTATGCTATTAGTTGATGATTATAAAAGAATGATTGCAGTTTATTTTCTCAGGAATAAGTCAGAGGCATTTGAAATTTTTTAAATATATAAGGATATGGTTGAAAATGAAATAGATTTGAAAATCAAATGTTTGAGATCAAACAATTGAGGAGAGTTTACTTCAAAGGAATTTATGGACTTATGTAGTAAACATGGGATAAAGAGGAAATTCTCTGTTGCCAGGACACCACAACAAAATGGAGTTATCAAAAGGAAGAAAATGATAGTACAATAAATGGATTGAACTATGCTAATGGATTCCAAGTTGACATATGTATTTTGCGCACATGCAGTGGATACAACAGTTCATATTCAAAATAGAGTAATGCTCAGAAACGACAGTGATAAAAATCTCTACGAGCTATGGAAAGGAAGACCAACGAATGTGAAGAACTTCTAAGTTTTTGGAAGCAAATGCTACATCAAAAGAGAAGATGGAAGAATGGGAAAGTTTGATTCTTGTGTGGAAAAAGGTGTACTTGTTAGGTACTCGAGCACAAGGAAAGCATACAAATGCTTGAATATAAGGCTCAACAAAGTTGTGGAAAGCATCAATGTGATGGTTGATGTGACAAGTGGATGAAAAATAAAGGAAGAATAAAAGGAATCAATGGAACGGGTTCATGAAGAAGAAGCAAAGGAAGAATAATTAGCATAATGGGAAGATGAAGAAGATCAGTTAGAAGTAGAAGAGAAAGAACAACAAGATATTCAAGTACCTCCAAAGACACCTAGAAAAAAAATACAAAATAATTATCCATCATATCATATTATCAGGAACAAAGATGCAAGAGTTGAGACTAGAATAAGAATTCGTTCACCAGAACAACTACACCTAGCACTCTTATCCTCAATTGATCCAAGCAAATTTCAAGAACCCAACAAGGATGAATTCTAGATAAAATACATGGATGAAGAGTTGGATCAGATAGAGAAGAATGACACTTGGGAATTGGTTCCAAGGCCAAGGTACAAGAATGTGATCAACACAAAGTGGGTCTTCAAAAAAAAATTGAATGAACATGGACAGGTTACCAGGAACAAAGCTAGATTGGTATGTAAAGGATACACTTAGGTTGAAGGTATCGACTTTGAAGAGACATTTTCCCCAGTTTCCAGAATGGAAGAAAATAGATTGATCCTATATTATGCATGCTCCAAGAATATTAAAGTGTATCAGATAGACGTGAAATCAACCTTCGTGAATGGGGATCTAGAAGAAGAAGTATACATTGAGAAACATGAAGGATTTCAGTTGTCAGAGAATGAAAATTGTGTTTGCAGGTTGAAGAAGGCCTTGTATGGTCTCAAATAGGCCCCCATAGCATGGTATTCCAAACTGGAAAAATATTTATAGCAACTAGGGTTCAGGAAAGGAAATGCAGACAACAACCTCTACATCAAGGTAAATCAATATAGTATTTTTTTAATTGAAGTTTATGTTGATGATATTATCTTTGGAAGTGATGATGACATGATCGGTCAGAAATTTGCAAAGGATATGCAAAATGAAATTGAAATGTCATTACTTGGAGAATTATCCTTCTTTTTGGGTCTTCAGATATGTCAAATCAACCAAGGCATTTTTATTTCTCAAACAAATTATATCAGAGAAATGTTAACACTGTTACATATTGTAAAAATTCTGAGGTTCTATTTGCGACGTTATGGACAAAATTGGCCATACCGTCGAAAAATAGAGGAAATTTAATTTATTTTTTTCCAAATTTCCTGATAACATCGCTATTGCCACATTGATGTCTCTCTTGCCACATTGTCATCTCTCTTGCCACTTTGTCATCTCTCTTGCCACGTTTTCCACATAGTCATCTCTCTTGCCACGTTTGTGACATAGTCGTCTCTCTTGCCATGTTTGTGAAGATAGTAGTCGCAGTTGTGACGTTGTGGAAATTAGGTTTCCACCCTCCAATGGTCACCTAGTATTTTGACCAAGTCAACTTTTATTGGGTCAATAATATTTGAAATTGTGACGTGATAAAATCTATAAATATGTTGCATTTTACGGATGTTGTGACAAAGTTTCTATAATAACGACACTTGAAAAAGGTTTTGCAGGTCTTCATGGCTAGAGTACAACTATTAAAATACATTGTACTAGGTCTCTTCTCATTTCATTTTAATTTTATAATCTGTCAAATTTTAAAGGAAACAACTATTAAAAAACATTGTACTAGGGCTATAGTACATGATGGGAAACGATGACCTGTGAATGGGGCCAACGTTGAATTTTTTTCAAATTTTTTTTGTATGACATCATGCATTCTTGAGTCTTGAAACCCTCCCATACAATCAAGGCATGTGTCTAGTCTAACCATGTCAAATTTCGATGCATACAGGCACATATTGAAGAAATTTCAACATTGGCCCCACTCACTGCTCACTATGCGGTGTCGGTGCATGACATTTTTGGTGGTTGAATTGGAAGTTCCATGACATTTCAAGAGAGTTCTAACAAAGATTCTACAGATGGAAACAATGACATTTGACAATGAGACACCCGTTATGAACATTGTTACAAACATGGATGATCTAAAAGATTACGTGGTCGGGACATCATACATCCTTGAGACTTGAAACCCTCCCATACCGTCAAGGCATGTGTCTAGTCTAACCATGCCGAATTTTGATTCATACAAGACATATTGAAGAAATTTCAACATTGGCCCCATTCACTAG
>SNQJ01S0155896.1:0-15969 GCA_010110895.2 Picea sitchensis | reverse complement strand
TGAAGGTGAATTGAGATAGAGAAAGCACAATATTTATGGAAAAGAACCATGCTTATCATTCAAAAAATAATCACATTGATGTACAATACCATATTGTAAGAGATATGGTGGAAAGTAACAAGGTTCTATTGGAAAAAGTGGACACACTGGAAAACATAGCAGACTCGTTGATCAAATCTGTGAGTGTTGTGAAGTTCTCTTGGTGTAGAGAGGCACTGGGTGTTGTTTCCCTGGGTCTGTGAGCGAAAGTTTAGGAATCTCCTATTTCATCAGAGAATACAACAAGTGGGAGAATTTTGGGTTGTTATATTCTTTGCAGTGAAAGTCTAGTCGAGGTGAATTGACTGGTGGTCAAAGTCGAGGTAGATCAAGAGCAAGTTGAAGGTCGAGGGATTTGACCAGGTAAAGTTGAAGTCAAAGATATCAATGACAAGTCAACCAAAAAGAGGTTGAAGTGTGGGCGTGAGATGACCGACTAGATACCGAATCAAGTTTGACTGGTATTCCACTGGTAAACCTGACTTGGGGTTGACTATAACAAAATCCTTGGTTTTGCGTGATTTGTAGCCAATGATATGCATGGATCTGTAACCATTTTGGAGCACCAATATTTAGGGTTTTTCATGTTCTAAAGCCTATAAATAGGTGTGTTGTAAGGCCGAAAAGGATTTTGTTGTAAGGTTATCATAGAATGCACTTTTCAAGGTTAATGCATGTGTAAGTGTAGGTTGTTAATCATGCATATGTAAGCCGAATTGGCTACAAGGTTTTTATTTCCTATGTAAGAGACACCTCAGAAGAAGAAATCTCACAAGGGAGGAACTGTGCTCAGAACTGAACCCTCAAACATGCACCTATTTGATGCAGATCCAATGGTTAGGGAATTTTTTCAAAGGGTGGGTTGCCTCTCATTTTTCAAAAACATGCAGAGGGGACATCCTAAAGTGGCAAGGCAATTTGCCTTAAATTTTTATGGCCTTAAGACTAAGGTAGGAGACCTTGAGTTTGAGGTGTCTGAATCCTCCATTGCAACAAGCACATGGATTCCTAATACTGGTGAGAGGTGGTTTAAATCGATGACCTTAAATGTTGCCTTCTCCAAGGACTTCTTCAAACTAGATTATCAGACAGACAACTTGTCCAAGGGAGTGCCTAGAATTCATCTAGTTGAAGATTTTGACAAGATGTTGGAGATCATCCAGATATACTTTACATGTGAGGGAAGATTTAATATGTTATACCAGTACCATATAAGGCTTTTGCTTCATTTTACTGGTAAAGATGAAATGAATATCCCTTTCTACTTGTTGAGGAGCATGGGGAAAATTTTTGATAGAGTCCAAGCCAAGTCCAAGGTTGTGGACACTAGTGTCTTTCACTATGAATTGATCAGGATGTTGGTGATGGAAGAATTGAAGAAGAGGAAGATTCCTTGGGAACAATTCATTGTTTCTACTCACGTGAATTTGGACATGGATTTAACTCCTTAGTGAAAGATGCAGATTCCTTTGCCATCTACTAGTACTGCTCCAGCAAGACCAAACAGGAAAAGAAACAACAAATCCCCTACTCAAGACCAAGAGGTCATCATGGAAATTGAATAAACAAAGAGGGAGTCTTATCATTCTCCACAGAGAGACTTTTCACCTCCTTCTGCACCAGAATTGGAAGAGGTCCCTTCATCCACTAAAGCCACAACTAAGAAGGGAAGAAAAATTCATTTCTCTTCACCTTCTCCAGTAGCTAGCACAAAATTCAGGAAGCCTTTTACTAGATCATCAACTCTTAAGGAGGTTGTTTAAGCACAAGTCCTACCCAAGGTTTCAATTATAAAGAAAAAGAAATATAAGGACAAAGTCATTGAGAAGCCTATTGATGTGAAAGACAGAGCCCCTATGCAACATAAATATGAAGGTGAAGCCATGAAGAAGGTTGTTGAGGTTATGAACATCAACACTCGACCTAGAAATCACACCTTTAAATGATTGATTAGACAACTCAGGGAGGGAAGGAAAGAGGTTGCTCGTTTGAAAGCAGAAGGTTTATCTGAAAGAATTAATATGAATGAGATTATGGATATGTACAACAACACCCTTGAATTGGTAAGATTTGCAGCAAGAAGAGCCCTACCTCTCCATAAGCAACTTAAGAACCTCTATAGGAAAAACAAAGGCTTTGAGTCTCAAAATAGAAAACTCAAGGTAGAAGTTGCCATTGAAAGAGATAACCAGTAGAGAAGAGGATCACTCCTACAGTCAAGAAGACCACCCCTACAAAAGAAAAACATGATGTTGTGATAGAAGGTAGCTCTCCTTCAACAAGGAGGAGTGCTAGGTTGATGAAATAGTTGGGGGATATAAGCTTCGTTTTTTAGAGTGGTGTATTTTTGCAAGAGTAAGTGATCAAGGATGTATTATTTTTTTCCACCTATACAGGCATCATTATGATCCTAACCTATCAGCTCAAGTTTTTTTGCTTTCCAAAATTTTAGTATCATGATACAAAAAGAGCACATACATTTCGTAGTGCCATGGCGTTGCATAATCGTCTATATAACATGTCCTGCCATTTTGATACCTAAAGTGCTATGAAAGATCCTAGCTGAAGTACACTGTAGCACTACCATCTCTGCAGAAAGATACCAAATCTCCTAAGATGAACTTAACGGTGGTGCTACAAATTCTGCAGGACTGTGTCACAATGGCACTACCAATTCTCCAAGATCATTTTAGCGACGGTGCTACCAATTTCGTAGAGGTTTTCTGAGGTGTGGCATTATTGATTTCGCAGAGGCTAATTCAGGATGGACGCTATGGAATTTCACAAAAATATAGGCGCTACAGAAACTACAGGCCTATTTTGGATCGACGCTATGAAATGTGCATAGGTATTTTGCAAGAGCGCTACAGAACTTGCTACCCAACACGCTACTGAATGGCACTATGAATTGACACTTGAAATCAAGGAGTTTAAATTCATCACTCTTGTGGGTGGATGATGATGTGGAGAAGAGAAAGTATCATAGATGGCAGAATGGTGACAACATACACCCCTGGAGGACACTTGGCATGGAAAGGAATGCGCATCAAGGGAGACAATGTCATTTAAATCTTGTTGGATTGGTTTCCAACATGTTTCCTTTTTTATAGAAGTTTTTTAAATAGTTGTTAGCACATGTGTTAGATTTCATAACTGATTTGGAGAATCCTATGGGAGGAAGGCCAACTCGCACCTCTAGTTGTTTCCTTCCCTTTTTGTTATAAATACATTTTCCAAATGATTAAGAAGGTTTGAATGGTTGAGCTGGGCTCCCTTATTGTAATATTTTGATTAAGAAGACTGGTTCTCTGGTTACATACTAGACTTGAGAATCTTTTATTAATATAAGTCAGTTTCTCTTATTCCATCTTCTTGCCTCTTATACTGAAGTTTTCATGATTGAATGATTTACACGAGATTTTTATAGTTTTATTATGACGAATATTTGATTATAGTACAAATATGATGTTCTTCAATGTTTTTTAAACTATGAATTCAAGAAGATCTTGTGTTTGATTTTTTCCTCCTTAGGTTGCTTGAAGACTTGATGTCAATAGCAGACCTCTACACTTCCCTCACCAAAGTCTTCCTTCTATTCAATTTTACTCCCATTTAGTGACTGAAGTTGATCAAGACCTCAATTGCTTATGCATGCTAGCCCAAATTTCTTAGTTAAAACATTATTATCCCGATTCTTGTCCATTTGACGTTTTAAACACTCATTTACATTTACACATACTTTGATGGGTATTGGGCTTATCTTCTCTGCAATCTGAGGGTGATTCCTAGTGCTAACAGGTTGTATCGTTTTTTATGATGATGATGTATTAGTATCGATGACAGTAACCGTGACATGTTGATTCTCTTATTTATATTTAAGTAACAATGACAAGAGCCCATATGAACAATGGAAGGGAAGACCAGTGAACGTCAAACACTTTAGAGTGTTTGGAAGAAAATGTTACATAAAAAGAGAAGATAACAAGATTGGAAACTTTGACTCTCAGGTTGATGAAGGCATATTGGTTGGATAATCAGGAAAAATCAAGGAATACAAATGATACAACCTAAGACTCAACAAAATAGTGGAAATCATCAATGTAAAGATTGACGAAACAAATGTGTTGAAGACTAGAGAAGAAAGCATAAATTCAAAAGAGGAGGAAGTAGAACTAAAAGAAGAAGAGGTAGAAGAAGAAGAAGAATCAAAAGAGAAGAAACCAAAAGCATAGCAAGAAGAAAAAGAAGACAATCATCAATATCTCCAAACACTTAAATGTTGGTGTTAGATTAATTGGGTTGGTTGTCATTGATGTCAACCCTTGAAGAAAGTCTAGTAGCAAATTCCGGTAGCACAAAGGTTTCGGTAATGGACCCAAGTTTGTTTGATGGATAATGGTATGATTTTTGATATATTTGCAAGAAATAATATTCTATATGTATATTACATGTCATGTCATTTCCGATGGTATGTGGAACGTCACATAACTCCTCATGGTTAGAGAGTTATGGCCATGTGAAGTTGGAGAACCCTCATGAGTCATCTAGAAGACCCAAAAGGTCAAAGTAGTCAAAGTGGTTGCAAAGAAGAAATTGTTTAAATAATAAAGTGAAGTGATGAGTGTACTATAAGTCAAAGTGAATGCAAAAGAAAATTTTTAAATAATAAAGTTAATGGAAATTTTATTAATTGTGGAAAGTGGTTAAGATAAGTGGACAAGTGGTTAGAAGTGGGTTAGCCCTAAAATAAGGAAAGTGGGTTAAGATGATTAGAAGATAAAATTATTTAAACAATAAAGTTAATGGAGAACTTACTAATTGTGGAAAGTGGTCAAGTTAAGTGGACAAGTGGTTAGAAGTGTGTTAGCCATGAAATAAGGAAAGTGGGTTAAGATTATTGGAAGGTAACCCCTTGAGGAAGCTACATCAAAGTATAAATAAGAGGCAAGGGTCTCTCATTCAAATACACTTGAGAATATTGAATATCTACAACTGAATGAGGTAACCAACGGATATCTAAGGTGAATTTCAGAGGGAAGGTGAAGTAAAAAAGGCTGAAATTCAAGGGAGGATAAATTCTTTTGATGACGCTTTCTAAGGTATGTTATTTACAAGTCATCTCACCATTTTCGCAATAATTTTTTTTATAGAATGGTTCAGATCAAAAACATATAGAGGCCATTGAGGAAACATATCCAAGTAGTTGTGATAAAAATTTCAGCTTTTGGGTTGTTTCATTTTTGGAGTTACACTCCGTGGAAAAATAGGGTTTGTGGCTAGTCTTGAAACTAGTCTAAAACAAGTGTTTTGGGTAAAAACATCATAACTGCTTCATAGGAGATCCAAATTCAGTAAGACAAAATGTATTGGTTAGAATGCAATGTTTAGTATTATGTGTACCATTTTCATATCCATACAAAAAATATTATGTGCGGGGAAAACTCTACAAGTTCGCTCTCTATAATAAGCCAGAATTCAACAAGGTATGCCATTTTTGCTATAAATCCTTTTCTGAGAGGTTCCAAGTAGTGAAACCTAGAGAAATTGCATAAAATACATTGAAGAACATTGATTACTATTTTCATATCTTTATTCATTACAGGTACATAGTTATGATTATTTCAAGTTAGGGTTGTTGACTAATCCAAAATTAGTCATGTGAGACTAAAGTAAAGTTTAATGAAGATGCTAGTCTTTTGTTGTTAAAGTTAAGGAAGGTTTGCAAGTATGTGATCATACACACCAGGTCTATTATAGAGTTACAAATCAGATTTGGATGATTAAATTGACGAGGGATTTTGGTTGAGGTACATTTTGGGTACATGGTTGAGACAAGTAGTTGATGAGTTGGCACATACATGAGGTGTATAGTTGATGATGTTGGTACATCTTGATGAGTCATAGTTTATGTGTATTTGATACATGATTGGTACATATTTGGTGCATGTTTGATGCACTCGTTGATGGTATAGTTTGAGGTAGAAGTCGRTGCATGTTTGATGCACTTGTTTATGGTACAAGTTGATTACAAGTTGTTTGCTACATATTGGTATAGGTTGTTTGGTGCAGGTTGATTGGTACATGTTTACARCAGTATATCTCACATTGATAGTGTGACATTGGTTCCATCATTCTACTTATATTTTAGGGCGGTTGGATGGGGAAATGATAGGTGGTTGTAGACACATTCTAGTTGTAGCCGGAGAACATAGGGTGTTGTAGCCTCCTTATGGTTATAGCCAGAGAATTGGGGAGTAGGAGCTTCCCTCAGGTTGTAGTTTGAGAAACTAGGGGATTGGAGCCTCCTTCCAGTTACAGCTGGAAAACAAAGGAAGTTGGTGCTTACGATGAATGTAATTCTTAAAGACATAGATGAAAAAGAATTACGTGGTTTTCTCCTGCTTTGGGTTTTCATGCAAAAACACCGGTGTATTATGTATGTGTATGATTGTTCATTTGTTCATTGTTTATTTACTCTGCAACTATTGGATGATAATGCTACATTGATATAACACTTGCATTTTATGGTTAAAAGGGATTAAATTTCTCTATTACTGATTCACCCCCCCCCCTTCTCAATAATCCAACAATAATCATCCACCAGAACAAATTATTGGGGATAAAAATGCAGGAATAGAAACCCAAAGAAGCAAACACATCTAGCACTATTATCCACAATTGATCTAAGAATCTTTGAGGAATCAAGCAATGATGAAGATTGGATCAAGGCCATGGAAGAAGAACTTAATCAAATAGAGAATAATGAAACATGGGAATTAGTTCCAAGACCAAAGGAAAAAAACGTGAATGGTACAAAATGGGTGTTTAGAAACAAACTAAATGAAGATGGATAGGTAACCAGAAATAAAGAAAGGTTAGTATGTAAGGGATATGCTCAAGTTGAAGGAATATATTTTGAAGAAATCTTTGCTCATGTTTCCAAAATGGAAACAATTAGAATGATCTTGGCCTATGGATGTTCCAAATGAATCACAGTCTATCAGATGGATGTAAAATCATATTTTCTAAATGGATAATTAGAAGAAGAAGTCTACATCGAACATCCAAAATGGTTTCTTCTATGATAAAGGGAATATTGTATTTGTAGATTTAATAAATCTTTGTATGGACTCAAGCAATCCCCTAGAGACTGGAATTAAAGACAGGAAAAGTACTTACAACAACAAGGATTCAAAAAGGGAAATGCAGATAGCAATATCTACATAAAAGGGGATCAGGACAACATACTTATCATTGAAGTATATGTGGATGACATCATCTTTGGAAGTGATGATGACAGGTTGAGTCATAAGTTTTCCAAGGACATGCATAGTGAGTTTGATATGTCCCTTCTTGGTGAGTTGAATTTCTTCTTGAGACTAAAGATATCTTAGCTAGATGAAGGTATTTTCATTTCCCAAACAAAGTACATCAGAGAAATGTTGAAGAAGTTCATAATGGAAGATTGAAAACCTGTAAGTGCTCCTATGGTGACTAGTTACAAGTTGAGAAAATATGATGAATATAAAGAAGCAGATCAAAGACTCTATGTATCGATGATTGGAATCCTACTCTATGTGACAACTTCAAGACCAGATGTGATGCAACCAGTTGGACAGGTTGCAAGATTTTAAGAAGCACCAAAGGAAACTCATATTACGACAATAAAGAGGATCTTCATATATCTCAAAGGAACAATAGAGTTTGGACTATGGTATTCGAAAGGGAATGATTTGACTATGGTCTCCTACACAGATGCATATTGGGTAGGAAGCATTGATGATAGATTAAGTACCAATGGAACAAACTTCTAATTTGGTAATTGTCTAGTGTCCTAGTTGGGTAAGAAGCAGTCTTTAGTATCCTTTTCTATATCATAAGCATAATATATTGCAGCAAAATCATGTTGTACTCAGGTCCCTTGGATGAAGAAAACCCTACAAGACATACAAGTAAAACATGACAATCCTGTCTCAATATTTTGTGACAATACCAGTGCTACAAGTATCTCCAAGAATCCAGTGATGCATTACAAGACCAAAATCCAGTGAAGCATTCCAAGACCAAAAATATTTCTATCAAGTTCCACTTTCTACGGGAACAAGTCACATAAAAGAAAATCAAGTTGGAGTACATTGGGACAAAATAACATATTGCAGATATCTTCACCAAACCTCTACAAAGGGAGACCTTTGAGTACCTTCGGCAAAAAATGGGAGTTGTTTCTGCCCCACATTGATGTACACAACATCTTGCAAAGAGGACAGGGGGAGAGAAATTTTCAAAACAATATATATTTTCAGGGAGAGTTATCCTTTTCCATTGATGTCAAAAGGGAAGAGAAATATCAGAAGCATAAAGAGAAGGGGAGAAATGGTCACAGGGGGGGTATGAGTGTTTCCATCAATGCCAAAGGGGGAGATTGTTGGAAAATTGGTTGTCATTGATGCCAACCCTAGAAGAAGCCCTGGAGCAAGTCTAGAATCCCCTAGAAGTGATGAGTTTATTTGAAGTAGTCTCCAAAGTGGTTCCCTTATAATGTAGCTCTAAGCATGGCCCTCACGGGAAGACAATTTCAATAAGAATACAAGAAGCCTGATTTTTCAAGAAAAAAAGTTACAATGTACAGTCAAAGAAGCCTTGAAAATATGGTCAAGAAGCCTCGGAGGTGTGGTCATGAAGCCTGGAATTGGTTAAAGAAAAAGAGTATGAAGGACATTGAAAATGCACGAAAAAACCCTATCGATTAATATTACTCGTCAATACATTTCAAACGGTATGTGGCATGCCACGTGGTTCCTCATGGTTGAGAATATATGCCATCTTAAAGTTGATCATGTAAAATTTTCCCCTAAACAGTTGCAAACAATAAGTTATAAGTCATCCCCAAAATCAAGTAAATGAGAAAAATGGTTGCAACAAGAAGATATAGGTTGGTCCTAAAGGTAAGTAAAGGAGGTACTTGGAAGAGTATAAATGCACATCAAGAGCCTCTCATTTTGATTAAGTGAGTATGTGATCTCTTAGAGCAAGTGAAGTAGTTGAGTCGTGTGAAGGAGGGAGTTCTCATAGCTACATATGTCAGAAGGGTTTTTCAAGAAACCCTATCTGAGGTGACCCCCACAGGTCGTGTATAGGGTGTCCCACGAGGACCTCGTTGGTTGTCCTGGTATCGTCACGTGAAGCCCCACATGTTTCCTAGTCTAGTCTCGCAAGGTTGAATACAATTTTGAAGAAGGTGCTCATCTATTGATGTTGAAGTTGAGGAAGGCTTGATGATCTAAGATCTTATACTCTAAATTTGTTTTTTTACATGATGAAAGGTATAATTTTCTATATGTCTTCAGGTTTGTATCTTGGAGTTTTGACACATGCTTGAGGCATGGCTTGGTGATTTGGGTACATTCTTGGAGATATTAGCATAAAATTTATGTGGTTATTAGGGTTGTATCAGTTTTGATGTATCAATATCAGTGATAGTAACAGTGACAGGTTGATTCTCTTATTTATATTTAAGGGTGGAAGGAATGGGAAAGGAAAGGGGGTTTGAGCCTCCTTCTAGTTGAAGCTGGAAAATTTGGGGAGTGGTAGATTCCTTTGGGTTGGAGCCTGGAAATCAGGGGGTTGGTAATGGAAAATTTTGGAAGCCGGTGCTTCCGGTGGATGTGTTGAGCCAAGCCAGTTCACCAGGTAAATAACCAATGTATGCGGGACAACAAGTTATAATCCATAAATGATAATATATTAAATAACAATATATATCAATATGATATGATGAGATACAATAAGAATGAGGGCCTTATATAACCACACAGGGGTGCCCTTCCATGAAGAGACATGACCTTTCATTGGGAAGGTGTCTCTTCATTAATTATTCATTAACTATTGTAATGTTTTTATATTTATTATTATAGATTATGTTCATAAGATTGTCTTCCCCTTAAAAATGTTTTTTCCTCAAAGAATACTTATGGAATAATTATCTCTGGCTCTGGCTTGTAATATCATCTCCTTATTCATTATTCATGAATTAGTGATCGTTGAGGACTTGAAACGATAGGATCTTCTAAGCGCTGCATAGAACCGTCGAATTGTAAGGGATTATGACCACCTTAAATCGATCTTCTGCACAATGGGGATTTTATGGGGTTCTTATAGACAATTTGATGTATTTTGAATCCCATGATAACTTCTACCTTGAGCATCATTTGTAATGGAGGTAATAATTTTTGACATATTTTTCATTTGTTTCTGTGGATACAATGATTGGTTGAAGTATCGATTGTTTTTATTAGGATGTCTATAAGGAATCCTTGCAGCCTGATATTTACTTTTTGTACTTGTAGCTTATTCTTGATTAACACTTGGAATTGAGTCATCTTCATAGCATTGGCTTGTTTCTACTTCGACATGTGAAAACCTCTTTACATCAATTGAATCCCTTTGAGTTGTAAGGTTTACTGGGTCTGTATTAATTGCTTTATCCACCATCAGGTTTTTTCCATTTGAAGACTTTTGTAGTTCCATAGGTTCAATCATTGTCTCTTTATCTACCAATGATTCCTTATTGATAAGTTGTTCTAACTTTTCGTGTATCATCTTCTTATCACTCTTTATCTTCTTAATCTGGGTGAGTAAACTTTGATTATGAGCTTTTAGGTGATAAATTTATGTCATTTTCTATGAAGATTTTGTCACATTATTTTTGGATCTCAAGTATTGATTGTTGTTTGTCTGACAGTAGTATTTTGGATATCTGATCAAGATCTTTTGACGTAGATATTGAATTTGACTTTACTGAGACGTCATGTAATTTATTTTTTTCTTCTTGTAGGAAAACATTAAAAACTTTTTCTCAAGGTTTAATATTAAACTACCCATCATCTCTAACCAATTCAAGCTGAGGATTATATCAACCTCTTTTTCATATATAGTTGTAACCTCAAAATTCAATACGAGTTTATAATCTTTGAGTGTCAACGATAAATCCTTGATGTCATATTTATTGCAAAAAAAGTCTTTTGTTTCGATTACATTTGTCTTTGGAATTATTAATTGATTCTCCAAATCCATACGTATGTGATTTTTCTTCTTATCTAGGCAAATGGGGATACTAACTTCTTTTTCTTGAATATTTTCACTAAATGTTAATAATTTGATGCATCTACTTAGATGATTTTTACCAAATTCTTCTTTGGTAATTAATGAAAAATAATTTAATATTACCTTCACACTTTCCAAAAGAACTATTTTCGTTATACTCCTTCCCTCTTATATATATTTTCACTCCAATTTTTATAATCCTTTTTATACTTTATAAAAAGTAGCTTATAAATCCCTTTTATACTCTTGACTATTTGTTAGCGGTGGTTAGGGATCAAAAAACACGACCCTAAGTTTTGTGAAATACTTCTTTAGAGGAAAATACACACACACACACACATATATATTATATATGGTATGGAATACCATGGGCCAGTGGTTTTCCAAAACCATGGGATGGTAAATCTCCAAAGGTAAAATAAAATATTCACTTTTCCTCTTCTTTGAAACTTTTTCTTTTAAATTACTTTTTCTCACTTTTTAAATGACAATTAACTTAACTAATTCCAAATCCAGAATATTTATTTCAAATTTTGTGGTGTGCACTTATACTTCTTCACGTGCCCCTTAAGAAAAACCTTTTTCTTTTTTTTCTTTTTTTTTCTTTTTTTTTCCTCTTATTTTTATTTTGTGCAGAATGGCTTTTTTACTTTTGCTGAAATGTGTAGAATATTTGATTTATAAATGGACAATGGTCAATATGAGGTCAAATACTTGATTTTATAGAAATTCTATTTGTGGCCAAAATTTGGATCGGGACGAAGCTCTAATACCACTGTGGTGAAACAAGTCGGTTCACCAGGTAAATACCCAATGTAGGTAGGAAAATAGGTTTATAATCCATAAAGGATAATATATTAAATAATAATCTATATGAATATGAGATGATGGGATACAATAAGAATGAGGACCTTATATACCCACGCAGGGGTGCCCTTCCTTGAAGAGACGTGACCTTTCATTGGGAAGGTGTCTCTTCTTTAATTATTCATTAACTATTATAAAGTATTTATATTTATTATTATATATTATTTTTATAACAATGGATGTAATCTTCTAATACATTAACAAGTGTTTCATGGTTTTCTCCCATTTGGGTTTCCACGTAAAATTTTTGTGTATTGTGTAGCTGTGATTATATGTTTATGATATCTTGAATGGAATCATAGGTGATAAATTCAATGCTTACATGTTGTTATTAAAATGGTAATAATTGCATAATACTTAATTCTCTATACTCAGTATTCAACCAACACTTGGTAAATCTCAGTAAAAATAGTTTGGAGGATAATCAAAGTGTTGATATAGTTGTGCAGAGGTAAGTCATGAAAAATGACTAAGTGTGGAGTATGGGGAGTAAGGAATGAAAAATGACTAAGTATTAAGTAGTATAAAAGATGGGAATGACTAAGTATAGATAGTTAAGGGGAAAATGGAAAAGTGACTAGGCGTGGAGAGTTAAGGGATACAATTAAGATGAGAAAAATGACTAAGTGTGGAGTGTGGAGAGTAAGGAATGAAAAATGACTAAGTATTAAGTAGTATAGAATATGGGAAAAATGAATAAGTATAGAGAGTTAAGGGGAAAATGGAAAAGTTACGAAGTATGGAGAGTTAAGGGATACAATTTGATGAATGCGGAGGAGAGAATGGAGGTTACGGAGGGGATACTTATGTGGAGTGCGAGAAAATGGTTAGAGTAAAATAAATCTATGCATAGGGCAAGGAACCCCAGACAAATTAATGAAATAACGAAGTATTGTAAAAATTTGAAGTGTTGGAACATGGTAAATTAGGAAAATTAAAAGGAAAAGTGGGTGGGGAAGGTATTTTGTACACAATTATTCTTGCAAATGAAAGATGAGACATGAAATGTATCAACAATTGGTTCCAACTGTGGGACAGTGACCCCTTGTGGGTTGTTGAAAATCCAAAACAAGACTAGTTTTTTCCCTATCCATTGTGATATGGAATATCCTGATCCAGCTAATGCTTATTAGGAAAAAATTACTGAAAGACAATTATATACATGAGAAAACAAAAAAAAATCTACCTATTCTAACCTACTTGGCGAGAAGGGATACTTTTGAGTGTAAGTAGACTTCCAATGTGGCCATGTACATAACCAACTCATATGATTACTCCCGTCTCTGATTGAGAGATTTATTTTATTGGAAATGCTACGAAGACATTACTAAATTATACAATGACCATCCTTCCATGGTGAGGCTAGAAAAATAATTTTTTGTGGAACATTTGTGGAGAATTGTAGGGATGTATTTTGTTGTTCACCAACAATCTCATTGTCTTCAAAAATAAAATATACCACCCATAGAAATTCTTGTTGCTAATTCCCTTTTTCTTTTTATGTTAGTAGGACCTTTCCTTCGTTAAAATCTACCCCGAACGAGCAATCAACAACTTGAAAGTTTAATGTAAAGTGATAACTTTTATCGTCGCTTTTGTTGATCCCATGTTGAAATTCCTCTTTCATCTTTGTATAAACTGATTGTGACAATTGAATACCTACTGCAACAATTTCATTGAAATCTTCATGTACATCGAGTGACAATTCTTCAAATCCATCCTTAAATTCATTGTAAACATTATGCTTAGATTGATAATATGACAGGTAAGAATTTCCCTCCTATGGAGGATGTGGCGAATAGTATTCTTCTTGAATTGAGACATTAGGTTCCTCACTTTTAACTTCGGGAACACAATCTGATATAGATAAAGTTTCACATCTTTCATCAAAGATCTCTTCTACATCATTTTCTCCATTTTTTTGAAATGTTATTGGAAAGTTTAAGAGATCAACACTGCTTTCATGAACATTTTCTTCATGCTGGCTTGTTATATTATTTGCAGTAAAATTCTTGTCGAGGTGAATCGACTAATGGTTGAAGTCGAGGTAGATCAACAACAAGGTGAAGTTTGAGGGAGTTGACCAGGTAAAGTCAAATTCAAAGATATCGACTTCAATTCAATCAACAAGAGGTCAAAGTGCAAGCATGAGACAACCGACTAGAGACCGAATGAAGGTCGACTGGTAAACCCAACTTAGGGTCGACTGTAACATGATTCTAGGTTTTACGGGATTTGTAGCCAATTATATGCATGAATCTGGAACCATTTTTGGGCACCAATATTTAGGGTTTTTCCTGTTGTAAATCCTATAAAGAGGTGTGTATTAAGGCTGAAAAGGTTGTTGTTGTAAGTTGATCATAGAATGCACTTTTGCAGGTTAATGTATGTGTAAGTGTAGGTTGTTGGTCATGCATATGTAAGATGAATTGGCTACAGGGTTGCTCTTGCCTATGCAAGAGGGTATGATGTCGATTGTTTCTTAGGTGTGGACCAAGGTTAGACATGTAACCATTTATTCTAAATGAATAAGACAAAAATAGAGCAAAACACTCAAATGAATGTTGGTTTTTCTCGATTAAGGGTTTTCAGAGTAAAATCTTGGTGTATTGTGTGATTGCTTGTGTCATTTGCTTTCTTGATTAAATTTTTCTTCTCTTCTGCTAGGATTAGTGTGGAAGTGTCATGCATTTCCTAACATGTGGTATMAGAGCTTAGATATTCCCTTACAAATGAGTTATCAAAGTGGTGTAATCCTTTGGCGAGTATATCAAATCTTTATTTTCCAATCTTGAATCTGAGAACTAAACCCTAGGTACCGTAAGAGTCGTAATTCATAAATTGTTTTAAAKATCGCGGTAAAGAATGGCAAGGAGTTACAGAATAGAGATAGAAATATTCAATGGCCAAACTTTTGATCCTTGGAAGCTTAAAATGGAATATATTCTTGTGGATCGAGAACAATGGACATCAGTCTATCCAGGTACCCAGTCGATAGGCATATCAATGGAAGGATGGGAGAAACTAGAAATAAAATCAAGAAGTACGATACAACTTTATCTTGTTGATTCGGTGTTGCTGAATGTCTCGGGTGAAGATTCATACAGGAAATTGTAGGACAAGATGGGAAGCTTATACCAGTTAAATGTGTTTAACACCGTGTTAATCTAGTTATCGTCTGTGGATATAAAGATCATTGATGAGGAGAAGTGTATCAACCTATTATGTTCTTTTCTAGACTCTTGGGATAACTTAGTCGTGGATATTGAGAGTAATACAACCACACTAGCGCTAGAGGACATGGTGGATTCTCTTATTTCAGAAGAAATGAGAAGAAAGAACATGAAAGGATCGACCAAATATGCTCTGGTAGTGAGAGGTCGAATGGTAGACAGATATAAAGGCAGATTCTCTGGTAGAAAGTATAATTCAAAGAGTAGATCTAAATCCCTGGTTCAGTCAGTGCGAAGATGCTGGAAATGCGATAAATTTGGGAATTATTAACAGGACTATAAGTCGAAGGAAACATAATTCAGTGTCAGATTCGACGAGAAGCAGTCAACTAAGAGAAATATGACCTCAGAGAAGGGAAGTGATGTGTACCTAACATCAACTAATACACATTTGGATCAAGATGTTTGGTTGATCGACTAAGGAGAATCCTATCATATAACACCACATAAAGAATGGTTCTATGAATATGAACAATAAGATGGGGATAATGTGTCCTTGGGGGACGATTCAACAAAAAACATTATGGGACGGGGAAGAATCTAACTGACACTGTAGGATGAGAGGAAAATAACCCTTCCAGTTGTGCTACACATTCCAGGTTTGTAAAGAAACCTGATATATGTCAGTAAGATGAGTGATGCAAGTGTGCATACTCTATTTCAGAAGGATTCGTGCAAGATGGTCAAAGGTGCGATGGTATTAATGAGAGGAGTTCGGATTGGTACC
>SNQJ01S0155895.1:0-22408 GCA_010110895.2 Picea sitchensis | reverse complement strand
GTTCATCTCTCCTTTCAGTTCCTCCCTTCCAGATTTCTGATGTTTTCTGGTAGGGGATGGGCTTGAACTACTGTGTGTCTTACTGTCAGAATGTCTTTGGGAGCGACTAAGATGTCGGCTACCACTCCTTGACCTACTTCTTCTCCCATGGTTTCTGCGACTCCCCATCGTACTTGAGTCTCTTCCCTTCTCAAGTTTCTTCTCTATTCTTTCCAGCCTCTTCAATAATTTTAAGTTTAATTCCCCTTGCCGATCCCTGACTTTCATGAGCTTTCGGCCATCATCTCGATGCTCCTTGGCCTCTCTTTGCAGCCCTTCAATGATTTTCATCATATGTCATTCCCTATCCATCTATTTTCCATGCCCATTAGAGTTTGATCCTTTGACTCCCAAGTTAACATCCTTTCCTTCCCATTCATCTTCTATTTCAGGGGTAAATTGCACTTTTCCCCACTCCATACTCGGCGTTGGTTAACTGGAATCCTGACCTTCGTTGCACTCTGCACATGCACTGTGCAATTCAATTCGAAGTTTGTCAGTCCATTAAACATTCACGAATAATCCACAATATTTATAACTAATACCAACAAGAACAAAAGACATTTCGAATCCAATTGAGTTTTCTGAGCTTCTCTTTTGGCTCTGCAATTTTTGTGTTTTTGGAGCTTTCGTTTTCGACACTTCGGGATTTCAGGTTTCGGGTTTTCAGAGTCTCGGTACCGGAGAACTCCCTCTTAACTCTCTAGGCTAGACTCGTGGTTCATACGACCTTCCTTGATATGGCCACAGTCATACCTCTTATCGGGGTTTCGAACTTCCCAAGGTCCAAATGCACATGTCCTCAGGATTCGCGATTCTCCGAATCCCGACGCGTTCTTCACACGTTAGCCCTCCTGGTTTAGCTTCTAGTCCACGTGACCTCTACCTTGTGACCGTAGTCAAACTTCTCGTCGGGGTTTCAGGTTTTGGAGTTTCAGAATGCAAGGACTTCTTGTCCCCGCGATTCCCGATTCTCCGAATCCCGACGCGCCACGATACGGACAATTGGCTTCCCCAATGGCGCTTCCCTCCTTTCCGGCATATTGACAGCTGGTCGCACGGTGGTACCTTCCTCCCTATCGGGATTTTTTTTTTTCCCCGATGGTTCTGATGGCTGTCACTTGTCCACATCACCGACTCTGTCGTGGACCCACATTATTTCCTTAGCCTGTCGGGATATCGCGTTTCACGATTTCAAGTTGCAAGATTATCCTGTCCTCAGGATCTCCGATACGCCGATTTCTGATCTGGATGACCACGCGACACGTGCCCTCCGTCTTTCAGACGGTCTGGATCTAAATCGGAACTTTCACCCCTAGTCTTTGAGGTTTAACCTCCGGACATCTCCCGACAGATCCTACGACTGACGGGTTTTCTGGCCGATATCTGACGGCTCGGACGGTTCCTAACCAACTCGGAATTTCTCATATCGCGATTTCCACATTTCCTGTGTACTTCAAAAGAAATTTTAATTCCTACGTACATTTTTCCAGATCCGATGGTCACGAGGACTCGCCTTCCCTCCTGAACAGATCCTAAGGTTCTAACACCATTGGTGTAGAGACATGTCTCCCCGTGGCCATAGACCACACAAGCTTGTGGTTTCATAGCACCGCTATACTTCCTGAGTTCTTAAAAAAAAATCGTCAAGTGTCCCTATGACACTTTGGAGCAAACCAGGGTCTGAAATTGGTCCGCCCGACTCAATTTCCCCTCGCATTCTCAGTCCAAAGACTGCTCCACTGGCCAATCTAGGCTCAGTGTCGAAAACTTGGCTCTGATACCAAATTGTAGTGTCACTTTTAACTACCGAGGCCTTTAACGCACTATGTAACAATCTGTACACACTTGCGTTAGATTTACATAACACATACAGTCCAGTATATACTCCACATGCATTTAACAATAATTAAATACGTTTAAGTCTCAGAGTAAAAACATATAATTTTACTTCTACGATTAGACAATCCATAGCTTTCAACAGTAATTCATTTACACAGAGGAAAACATGATAACAGATCCAGTACAGTCATGACAAAATGTAGTAAAAATATAATTAAACACTTATCTTGTAACAATGGAGAATTCCACCAACCAAATGCAGGCCTTCCATGAACCTCCCAGCCGTAGAATGCACTGCTCCTCAACTCAACAGTGGGTCACCCCCGAGCTGGGACTGAGCTCCACCCCAGGGCAAGGAATCCTAGGCTAGGCTGAGGTTACAGGGAAAGAAGCACATAAATATCTGGAAGGATTCTTCCCAAAGATGCCATATTACGCCCACTACTACCAGACTCTCATTCCCCACATGCCTGTTCCGCCCGGGAGTATACACCTTCACACACACAGTCCATCGGTGCTAACCTCCCTCTCTGTGTCTCGGCAACAGGCTGGATCAGGAAGTCTCAGAGCCCGTAGCTTGTGTTGGGCACTCTCTGGAAGAAACCGCTTCCCAGCAAACTCTTTCACCTGGAAAGATTTGCTCATAGGCCTGACAACCTGCTTCTTCCAACCACAGTCACCTCCCTCACCAGAAGAGAGGACATACACTAGTTCAGCCCAAGCTTACTCTGGCCAGTACGCCATGCGCAGTCTAGCACTACGTGGCTGCAACAACCAATTGGGAAAAACAAACACGCGCTTCCCCAACAGGTTCATCAATCACGGGATAGTCTCACGGTTTCCGGTTTCCTTTTTTGTTTCGGGATTGTACCAAGTATTCTTGCAGAGGTCCGACGGGTTCACACTCAGACGGTCGGGTAGAATTCATATGATCCCCCTCCCATGGTTCATCTTGGCTATTATATTTGCATGCACCAGGTTTGACACTTGTCACCCTGGGAAATGCATGTGTTCCCCTAACATGCATCCTTTTGCACGTTTTCCCCTGCCAGGAACTTAGGATGAAATAAAATACACATGTCTTTTGGGAATTAACATTAAAATATTATACCTAGGCTTAATCCCCCTAGGCTCAACACTTAGCCCCTTTTTCCCACCTTCCAGCCCCTAATCCCTTGCCCACTCTATGGATGCTCAGTCCCCCTTCACTCATTCATCGTGGCCGGTCTACGCCTAGCNATATTTTATTAATCATTCTGCATACATACAAGTACATCAGCGGGCTCCTGGCCTTCAACACTTAGGCTCCCTGGCCTAACAAACACATAAGCCTACCAGCTTATACAAAACATGGCTCACCAACCTATAGACATTTTTACAATTCATTTCATATATCATGATTTGCAATGGGGCTCAGCCTTGGGGACACTACACCTTGCCCCATCCATCCGCCCTGAAGTATAAGTAGAATTATGGAACCACTGTCAACCTCTCACTGTGAGATATATTGTTGTATAACTGTATCAACCTATACAAGTGACTTGTATCCAATCTGTATAACTGCCTTGTAATCAATCTGGACCTGAACTGAATGTGTATCTACAACAGATCCATGACCTGTAATGTTGCAGTCTGTGTATGTACACACCCTATCTATTATGCAGCTTGCATATGTCTTCTGGAATAAGGGTTTCCTTTCACTTGAAAACTTATGACCCTCTCTAACTTCTTTCACGTAGATCTATAACCTGTCAATATATCCATACTATAACTGTACCCTATGCATGCATTCTCATTCACTCAAGACGATTATGTCTCTCTCTAGTCATGTGCCATATAGGTATGTGTAATCATGAAAAAGTATAATATCCCTCACATGATCTTAGTCATCAAACCCTTTCTGATATTATCAATACATCAACCACTACACAAATACAATCTATCAACCATGTAACATCAAACCCCTTAGCCATATGCCAAGAAATACAAGATGTTCCTCACAAGAAGTATCAATGATGAATATACCAACACTCTATTTTTGTAGTTCTAAATTATGCAGAAGATCCCATGAAGCCACTAGTCTCTCTAGGGAGAATCCCGAAATCTCCATTGTCATTCCTCATGCATACATCAAAATCTAATTATTCATAGAAATAAGACATACCTTTTAAACCAATGGATGGATCTGATGTATCTGTGCACTTTAGACCTTCCTAGGAGTTTGATCTCAGAATCCAGAACCTCTGCATCTTCATCTTCTCAAGTTTCCATGAATTTATCAACATGTAAGCTCCCTATACACAGACATCTCGCGTACTTTACGTACCTTGTACACAGACAACTCGCGTATATGCACCCTATACATAGACAACCCGCATACGCACCAAAAAATAGGGTTTTTTTGTATTTTCTTTAATTCCGAGAATTTTGTCGTCAACCCTTCGTGCTACCTCATACGTTCGCCACTTCAGATATATCCACAAGTATTTACAAGAAGATTTTCATAAGAAAATAGATATAAAATATGTACACATGTGTGTTTTATGAGTGAGATTTGTCTCTGATTTATATCTTCATGTAGCCTTACACTCTCCTTATTTTAGGGCTTATTCATTTAAAATAATTTCTTTTTCGAATCACTTTGACCCTTGGGGGTTTCTATAAGACTTATGAGGGGTTCTCCAACTTCATATGGTCATAACTCTCTAATCGTGAGGAGTTATGTGGCGTTCCACATACCACCGAAAATGGCATGACAAGAACTATCCATCTAAGATAGTTTCCATAAGAAATTCACAGTCCTTCATCTCATTATTCCATAATTAAGAATGGTTTCTTTCACTCCGCAAAGAATCTGCCTGTGAGGGCTTTCACCATAAGGGGACCACTTTGGAGTTCATCCATATTTACTTCTTATCAACCGTGACAAGACAATAATGAGTCATCTCTACATCAAAAAATATTGGTTCCATTACCCAAACCTTTGTGCTACAGGGCTTTCTTCAAGGGTTGACATCAATGACAACCAACATTAATCAACAAAATACCTACTTGAGACGATTTTCCCTAATCAATAGCTATGATCAAAAACATTATGTAGAGTCTGAAGGCTCGCTTAAATAAGGGACCAACTCTATAAAAGGTAACAAGTTTATGTATTTAAGTCCCTGGACATTTGTTCGTAAGATAAAAAAGGAAAAGAAACTGTAGCCCCTTTGTTATAGTTAACATAGTCGGCTAAAGAGGAAATTGCTTACAATAATTGAAACATAACTTCCCATGTAATAGATGTTCATATAGCTTGGAAAACCATATATGTAATAACACATATACATATATAGTCAAATTCTAATATTCGTTCGAACTTCCATTTGGTAATTGTACAATTTAGACATTCCTTAATATTAGTCATAGATCGATCCATTAATGGTTTTCTATTGTAGACCATAGATTATATCACAGGGATAGAAAATTTTCACACTTTCGTCAACAACAATACATACAATTGTCGTCCTTAACTCTAATCAATGCATAATTCAGCTGTAAAGACCAAATCAATAATTCATTTCCTTCTACCCAACAAGAAGATGTATTCTATCAGTCATTCATCCATAGAACATTTAACCAGAACTAATTAAATACATTCTACCAATTATTAATCAACAGAATGATCAACCAAGGAAGAGTAGAAGAACATATCTGAACAAATTGTTGGGACAAAAAATGGAATAGCCAAGTTCCACCCAAACATAGAACAAAGAAACCAAATTACTTGTTCCGTTCACCCCCTAGCTTGACCATGAATCCATGAGGGAAAACCTAGAACTCCTCTTTTGCTACCGTCCTCTTTCAGATCCCAATTCTCCTTGCCTCACACTCAGAAATAGTGCTCATAACAACAAGTCCATATTTCTTCAGATCAAAAGTCCTCTTGCCTCATGCTCAGAATTAGTTCTCGTACCAACAAGTTTGTCTTTTACCCCAAGCATAATAGGTAGTGTCCTTCCTCCTCCAATATGATATATATGCAAAACGCATCATGTGCCTAGGTCTTTTACCCTTGGGAATTTTTGCAGATTTACAAATCCCTGATTTTTAGGGGCTTCTAATGGCCAAATTCCACATTTTCCACTTGTGCAATTCATCCCTGAGGTAATTCAAGCCTCTTCCGCACTCATGGAGTCATGGTTAGCTGATTTCAACCTGGTTGTTCCATTTGTCTCTCAATAATAAATATATAAATTATTTGTCTCTTACAAGTGTCATAGTGAGAGAGTTAGTTGGGAAAATCAAATATTTTCCCAACCAATCACAATAATTAATTATAATTAACTAAATCCTAATTCGAAATTGCCATAAATGGAAATAATTTTCCAAATTCAAATTTGCCAAAAATGGAAATAAATTCCTAAGTATTTCCAGTCTTCCAAAATAATTTATTTTTGGGGATATTACATCCTTTCCCCCTTCAGTACAACAATGCCCTGAGTGTTCGTTCCTTTCTCGGAACAGGGTTGGATAATATTTATACAAATCTTCCTCCAATTCCCAGGTAGCCTCCTCAGGAATAATGTGCTTCCATTGCACTTTTACCTGGGTGACGAATCTGTTCCATAGTGCTATTTCTCTCATATCTAGAATGCACATAGGTTCCGCTTGGAACTCACCTTCTGGTTCCACCTGCACCATGTTCCAATCAATCATGTGAGTAGGATCATGAACATAATTTTTTAACAAAGAAACATGAAATACATTATGAATTTTCAAATTTGTAGGAAGTGGAAGTTGGTATGCCACAGCTCCAATTCGAGCTAATATCTCGAAAGGGCCACAAAACCTAGGTGCCAACTTTGAACATCTTCCTAGATTTAATGAACTTCTTCTTGCTTTGACTTTTAAATACACATGGTCTCCAAATAAAAATTATTGGGTTCTTCTTTTTAGGTCCGCGTAACTTCTATGTTGGTCCTGTGCCTCTTTTAAATTACGTTGTACTTTTTTTTACCATACTCTCAATTTCGTGGAGCATTTCTAGTCCCACCATGAGTCTATCAACTGGGTTATCCCAGCTAATTGGAGTTGTACACTTTTTTCCATATATTACTTCAAAGGGGATCATCTTAGCCGACGTCTGGTAACCATTGTTGTATGCAAATTCTACCAAGTGCAGGTAGTCTTCCCACTGACTTGGTTTCGTCTTCACGTACATTCGTAGCATATCTTCTATGATTTGGTTTGTTCCTCCAGTCTGTCCATCCATTTGTGGATGATAGCTTGTGCTGAAATTCAAGTTAGTATTCAACCCTGCAAACAATTATTTCCAAAAAGTAGATGTAAATTTTACATCTCTATCCGAAATCACTATTTTTGGAATACCATGTAGTCTAAAAATTTCCTTCATGAATATTTCAGTGATGTTAATAATTTTAAAAGTAGACTTTATAGGAATAAAGTTTGCAGACTTACTAAGCTTATCAATTAATACCATAAGTGAATCATTCTGTTTTTGAGTTCTAGGCAAACCTGTGATAAAATCCAGTGATATAGTCTCCCATCTCCATTCCGTCATAGGTAAGGGTTGCAACTGGCCGGTTGGATGTTAGTGTTCATCTTTCACCTGTTCACAATATTGACACTTAGATAAGTATTCTGATGTTTCCCTCTTCATATTAGGCCAATAAAATAACTTCCTTAGTGTTGTTACCATTTTCTGGATCCCGAATGACCAGAATATGGTTTCTTGTGTATTTTGTTCAAAACTATTAACTTTAATTTAGCCGAATCTGGTATGTATATTTTATTTTTAAATCATAGTAGACCATTTCTATCCAAAATCAGATCTGTTTTGTCTAAATTTTATGTATTATTCTGTAAATATGCCATTGTTTTAGTGTAAATTTCATCATTATTACCTGCAGCCTTTATCCTCTTCTCAAGATTGCTTTCTTCCCTACTAATGCTTATCTCAAACAACCCATGCACTCTTCTACTTAAAGCATCAACCACCTTGTTTTCCTTACCTTTGATGTGTCTTAACTCAAAGTCAAATTCATTCAAGAAGGCCAACCATATTGCTTGCCTCGCGTTAGGGTTTGGTTGACTAAACAAAAATTTCACATCATTGTTATCAGTCAATAACATAAATTTTATGCCCATTATATAGTGTCACCACATATTTAAAGCGTGTATTACAGTTGCTAACTCTAATTCATGACTAGTGTAGTTTTGTTCATTCTCCTTTATCTTTCGGGACTCATAACAAATAACGTTCCCTTCTTGAGTTAGGACACCTCCCAAACCTTCTTTACTCGCATCCACATAGACTGTGAAGTCTTTGTCCAGATATGATATTTTTATAATGGGTGCGGTCGTTAACAATTCCTTTAACTTACTAAAATTGTCCTGACATTTCTGTGACTAGTTAAACTTGGTTCCCTTCTTTTGTAATGATGTGATAGGGTATGCAATCTTGGAAAATCCCTCTATAATTATGCAATAATATCTGGTGATTCTCATGAATGACTAGATGTCAGCTACATCCTAAGGGATATACCACTCCATGATGGCTCTTATTTTCTCGGGATCGACTGAAATACCTTCTGCAGATATTACGTGTCCTAAGTACTGTATTTTCTTCTCATAGAAGTCACACTTATCATACAGTTTTTGTTTTCTTAAAGTTTGTCGAACTATCCTTAGGTGTTCTTCGTGTTCTTCTTCTGTTTTAGAATACACTAGGATATCGTCAATAAATACCAAAAAAAACTTGTCCAAGTACTGACTAAAAATGTTGTTCATTAAACACATAAATGTGGCTGGCACGTTATTGAGACCAAATGGTATAACAACAAATTCGTAATGTCCATATCTCATTCTGAATGTTGTTTTACTTATGTCCTCATCTTTTATTTGAACCTAGTAATAACCAGACCTTGAATCCAATTTAGAAAAAATCCTTGCCCCACATACTTTATTGAACAAATCATTTATCCTAGGTAAGGGGTACTTGTTCTTAACGGTCATTTTGTTTAGATTTATGTCCTTATTTTTAACAAAAAGAACTGATGCTCCCCATGGTGTGACACTTTGACGAATGTAGTTCTTGTCCAACAATTCTTGTAATTGGATCTTTAATTATGTCAACTCGGGTAGACTCATTCGGTTGGGTGCCATAGATATAGGGGCTGAACCAGGAAGTAGGTCGATAGAAAATTCTATCTCTCTCCTTGGGGGTAATTTAGGTATCTCATCAACAAACACATATCTAAAATCATGCAAGACGACAAAATCCTCTAAGCTAGGTTTGTTTTCTTTTTCCAACAACTTTGTCACTTGGATAGCATAAATGTGACAACCTTTTCTCATGCACTTCTTAAATTGCATTGCTAAAATCTACCTAACTGAGATTGGTTTTTATATACCTTGAACTGTCCTAACAGTGTCGTTTTCGTCTTTATGCTTGAGTGATTTTTCATAACAATCGAATTTTTTTTTATGCCTTTCTAACCAATCCATTCCGATAATTATGTCATAATATCCTAATGGTAGAATGTTCATATTTGTATTTGTGTTTTGATCACCTAAACTGAACTCACAGTTAGAAATAAAATCAGACACTTTTCTTTTTGTCCCTGTTGCTAGTTGTACTAGCCAAGATTTTTCATGTTTTGTTATTTTAATTTTATTCGAATCCACTACAATGGGAGCAATATAACTCAAAGTAGCTCCTGGATCAATTAAAACAGAAACATGAGTATTGTTAACTTTACCTTAAACTTCCACTATAGTGGACTGGTGATCATCTTGTTGGTCGTTTACGACTACATTGATCCTATGTAAGATTTTTCCCACATCTCCCACTTTAGAGGCTTCCTGTAGGTTGTGAACTATAGTCCTGGCTCTAGAAGTTAAACGTGGATAGTTCCTCCTTAAGTGAGGTTCTCCACATTCCCATCATTTTAACGGTTCTTTGGGGCTGTCCCCAAACTTCTTTATTCTCAGATTAACTAGTTTACCACCTCCTGGAGTATTCTGGTTATTGGAGTGAAACTCTTTCCTTGGAAAACTCTTTGTTGCATTAAGAAAGGGGTTGGTTGATATCCCTTATTCCGTTGGTTCATTCGGTCTTGTTTTTGGTCTTTCCAAGCCTTGGGAAATTCCAACCATTGTTTTTATTGGTCGTAACACATTCGGGCCTTCCTGAAAACTTCACTTAAGGAATTGGGGTTATCGAATTTGATTCTATCCTTATAGGACTGTGGTAAACAACTTAGGAAATGCTAGATTTTTACTTTTTCCTCCCGAATATAATGCACGAACCTTAATAATTCTAGGAATCTATTTATCAGGTCATCCATAGTCATTTGACTGAGTCGTAGTTCATAAAACTCCTTGGTTTTTCTTTCATAGTAACTTTAAGATAAATACTGTTTTTTAAGTATGTCTTAAAATCCAACCACTCCATCTATTTTTCCTTTAGGCCCTTGGCCAACTTCAGGTCATGCCACCATATGCTTTCCTTTCCTTTCAGAATATAGATGACCATTTTAACCTTCATATTGTTGGAATAGTTGTAGATTTGGAAATACTTTGTTATGTCTAGTAACCATGCTCTAGCCTCCTCTCATGCCTTGGATTCCATGTCAAAGGTGTACGATTTGATTTTCTTAAACTCTCCCTCGAGATGGTCCACCTTCTTCCTTTTTCTACGAGTGGTTGTTTTATCTTCTACTGATGGTGTACCTTCGAAAGAGATATCCCCTTTTTCTCCGCCAGGACCAGAATTGTTGGAGGCCCTTTTGCTAAAATCTTCTTCCTCATTATCGTCCTTCAGGCTCTTCTTTGTTACTATGCTACACAATAGTACTTCATTTATTTCCTGTTTTTCTTGTTGTGCCTTTTTCAGTTTCTCATTGTCTTCTTTGAAAACTTGCAGTTCCACAATGAGATTTCTCATGGTTTCCAGAAACTCGGTAGGTGAAATTTCATCATTGTTGTGCCTTGGTTCTTTAGGATTCCTTTGCTCATAATTCTCCTCGAGTCTGTTCTTAGCTTCATTGTGTGCTTCCATGATCACAACATAAATAAAGTTTTTATGTTTGTAACCGTAATTGTTTTGTTAGTTTTTCATTAAACATAAACCATATGCTAAGCAAACATTTTTGGCCCTGTTTAAGGTCAAAGTGTTGTAACCTTTTCTCTGATACCATTTGCATGTTCCCCAAATTTACCAAATAAAAGAAAAAACTCTTAAGGACATTAAATCTCTTTCTCTTCGAACAACTTATCTCGAAAGGCATACTATTATTAAAAGTAGGTATTTATCATCACTATTTACTTTTTCAAGGTTTATGTTTCCAGTTATTGACACAAATTAACTATCATTATAACAGATTTTATCTCTGGTTCTTTCCTACTGCACAATATTCATATACTTAAAGGGTCAAGGTAACTTTGTTGTACCCCAACCTCTAAGATTCCCAACAAATCTAACATAAGCATAAAGGTTAGTAAAGTCCCACTAATCATTATGATCATTTTGCAATATCTATATATACGTATTAATGTTATATTTACAGAGGAAGAACCCCACTCGAATTAAAAAATATCCTTAAGTGTAGATAGTAGCCATGTCATACAGGTCTAAATGATGTGGAGTCCAAATCATAGAATTGCATGCTTAAAGAAAATAAGGTTCACTACATCTATCGCACACTTGAAACCTTCTAACTCTACAGGCTCTGGGCGCTTCTTAATTTATGAGCGCTAACTCCTCTTCACTAGCCCCTTCATTCATATGCCTTTCTTTCCTTTTCCACGTGTCTCCTCAGACACCCTCAATCTATCGACACATAGCTCCCCTCTGGATCAACGTCTATTGTTGACTCCGCCTTTCTGGCTTCCAGGAGTTTCAACTATCAACTCTACTCTTATCTGCATGACGATCTCCTGTAGCGGAAGATATATTTCCACTTGACCCCTTGAATCTATGGGTAAGGTCTCCTCCATGGATAGGGCCTTCGGGGATCTCAAATCTCAAGTCCCTTTTTCCTTCTCCTTAAATTACATGGAATCTTGCCATGTGTCCACTTAAATTGTACTACCTATAATTGCTTCGGGTCTTTGTCCAGAGTCCACAGATCTTCGCTACACATCCTCTATGGATCTGATGACTCAGATTCACTTCTGGTGATATAATGACTCAGATCTATTTCGTTTCTTCGAACTTCTGAGATCTCAAATATCAATCTCTCGCCCCTGCTGACTGGGTATCTCTTGGAGTTCTAGATCTGGTACCACATGCCCTCTTTCACATCAACATGTCTCATCATTTTTTGGACTCTGGCCTTCGATGATTTCAAGATTCAACAACCACGAGTCTCCAGAGTGAATCCTTTCAGATTCCACGATCTGGTGAAACCTATCCAACCTAGATCGACGACTAACGTTCGCTCCGACTATTTGGGCTTCGGCTGTTTCAATTCTCAAAACTAAAAACTCTAGGGTAACTCTCCCTGGAGCTCCCGATCTAGTGACAAGTGTCCCCTCATAGATCAATGACTCTCATCTCTTTGGATCCCCAGGATATGTCTATTTTAACACTTGAACTTCCACCTCCTTTTGGATATCCCAAACCATTGACACGTATCCTTTCTGGATCTAATGGTTCAGACTCTCCTTTCGCAAATTAGGATTTTGTGACTTTCGATTTCCGAGTTAACACTTCCTCCACATTCCTGACTTTCAAAATGATGACATTTTAGAATGCCCAAATTTGATGGCTCGTGCTTCTATGGATATAATGACCCATATATTCTATTTGCGCATCAGGACTTCATATTTCACAAAGTTGGATGGATGTTCACTTCCCTGCTTCCGATCCCCGATACCCCGAAATTCTCTCTGTACAATCGATGATCCAGATATCTCCTCGATCAACGACTCAGATTAAATCATGATTTCATGTTTCGCTAATCCTCACGACTCCTCCCTTTTACCTCTTCCCCCCACGAGTCAGTGAAATTATTATTTCTTGCCACGTGTCCCCTTTCGATGGACGGTCCCAATGACTCCAGGATTTTTCATTTCGGAGTTTCACAGATTTCACTTTGCTTCTTCCAAATATTCTGATTTGCGAAACTGGGATACCTCCTCACGACTAACCAATGTGCTAATTTTCTGAGATGTAACGGCTTGAAATATTTTTTCTTCTCTTGGATGGATCTTAAACCTTGATATTCCTTCGATTATCTAATGAACTAGATTCTATTGAAAAGGATACGGATCTACCCTGACATAATATTATCTTGGTAGCTTTTATACTAGGCTCCTATAGACAACTGGTTAAATTTATCTTCAATCCTTAAAGAAAGGATAGAGGGGGAAATCCCTACTGGAGATGATTTTCCCTAATCAATAGTTATGATTGCAAGTGTTATGTAGAGTCTGACAGCTTGCTTAAATAAGGGACCAACTCTGTAAAAGGTAATAGGTTTATGTATTTAAATCCCTGGACATTTGTTCCTGAGATTAAAAACGAAAAGAAACTGTAACCCCTTTGTTATAGTTAACATAGTCGACTAATGAGGAAATTACTTACAATAATTGAAACATAGCTTCCTATATAATAGAAGTTCATATAGATTGGAAAATCCATATAGGTAATAACACATATACATATATAGTCCAATTCTAATATTCGTTTGAACTTCCATTTGGTAATTGTACAATTTAAACATTCCTTTATATCATTCACAAATTGATTCATTAATTGTTTTCTATTGTAGACCATAGATTATATCACAGTGATAGGAAACTTTCACACTTTTTTCAACAACAATACATACAACAATCGTCCTTGACTCTACTCAATTCATAAATCAACTATAAAGGCCAAATCAATAATTCATTTCCTTCTACCCAACAAGCAGATGTATTCTATCAGTCATTCATCCATAGAACATTTAACCAGAACTAAGTAAATACATTCTACCAATTATTAATCAACAAAACGATCAACTAGGGAAGAGTAGAAGAACATATCTGAACAAATTGTTGGGACAACAAATGGAACAACCAAGTTCCACCCAATAATAGAATAGAACAACCAAACTACTTGTTCTATTCACCCCCTAGCCTGACCATGAATCCATGAGGGAGAACCTCGAACTCCTCTTTTGCTACCATCCTCTTTTAGACCCCAATTCTCATTGCCTCACACTCAGAAATATTGCTCATAACTTCAAGTCTGTCTTTCAACAGATCAAAAATTCTCCTTGCCTCACACTCATAATTAGTACTCGTAATAACATGTCTGTCTTTTCCCCCTAGTATAATAGCTAGCATCATGCCTCCTCCCATATTTTATATATGCAAAAAGCATCTTGTTCCTAGGTCTTTTCCCCTTGGGAATTTTCGTAGCTTTACAAATCCTTGATTTTCAGGGGCTGCCAATGGCCAATTTCCAGATTTTCCACTTGTACGCTTCATACCTGAGGTAATTCAATCTTGTTCCCCACTAATGGAGTCATGGTCAGTTGATTTCAACCTGGTTGTTCCATTTGTCTCTTAGCAATAAATATATAAATTATTTGTCTCTTACAAGTGTCATAGTCAAAGAGTTAGTTGGGAAAATCAAATCTTTGCCCAACCAGTCACAATAATTAATTATAATTAACTAGGTTGATATTGTAGCCCTCAATATCATCTTCTCTACGCATTTTTCGGATCATAAATTTGAGTTCATATGCTCAAGATATCCAAGTTTAAAGTTTAAGCAAAAAAGGGCACACCTCTTTCATACTTAGTCTCATTTTCAAGCTCTTCTCCTCTCCTCTCCTCTCCTCTTTTCTTTCATACTCAACACATAGAAATTTTACTCAACGTATTTCTCTCCATACTTGACCTCACTCTTCTCCCATACACTCCACTAGCCTCCACACTTAGAATTTTTTGGGAAACTTCTATAATCTCCTATCTCACAGGTTGGCAGACTCATATCCTTACTTCCCTCACCTTCCCATCTCTTTGAACCCACCATGCTCCTAACTCTACTTCCTACACTTTACCTTCCCACCTACATCACCCTTATCCTTCTGCCACATACAAATTACCCCCTTCCCCTCCCATCTCCTTACCCTCTCTCTACTTATTTTTTTTTAAAGTAATATAGCTCACAGGCAGGTGGACACCAGTCATCCCTCACTCCATTACTCACTTCACTCTCAACCTTCCAACCCGAACCCACAACCTATAAGCTACCCCCTCGACTTCCACTACCCACAAAGTTTCATTACATTACATTATGAACCAATACGATCCTTCCACATGGAATTATACAATTTGTGACAGATGGTGACGTATTATTGATTATATTTGGCATCTAATAAGTTTTTGACATGTGGGATATGACTAGACAATGACTCAATGATGACTTAGTGTTGACTGAGCATTTTTTGACACATGGCAACATATTATTGTTTATATTTGACATTTAATGAGTTTCTAACATGTGGGGTATGACTCGACAATGACTCAGTGATGTCCCAATGTTGATTGGGCATGAGGTGGACGATGATGAGGTTCCAAAAATAATTATTTTATTCAACAATTTTCCAAGGGCCAAATCCTCCAAGCTCCATAATTTATTCTCTTCTTTGTTTTTTTCTAAGTGTATGAAACACTTAGTATTATATACCTGAATATTTGTAATATCCCATGCATGTGGGATAACCTCTATGAAGAAAAATTTGAATTTGCATGAGGAAAAACAAATTCAATCCAAGGGTTGAGATTTTCCCATCAATTTTGATCGGCAGTGGCTAAGCATTGATCTTGTGGAGGCCATAACCTGAGCGCTAGGTATCAAGTAATAACGCAAACTTTATACTATTGGAAAGGTATTTTGATGTAGAAGATTATGGTACATGTTTCAAAGGTTGAAGGGTGATACATTTTCCATAGAAATTAAAATATAAGTCAGACTCTTACATTATATTGGCATGAACTGTGATGGATATGAGGTTGTGCTGACATGCATAACACATGGTAATATGTTGTCTTGCCTTGTGGTTGTCTATTATTTTCCAAAATTTGTACTATGTTTTCATCCCTTTGTTGCTCGCCTAGTGGTTTTTTCTTACTTTCCAAAAATTGTACGATGTTTTCATCCCTTTGTTGCTTTGACGAAAATTTGGTTGGAAGTTTGTGACTAGGATTCTTACCACAAAGTTTTAGTAAACATCATTTTTGTACAAATTCCAATAAAGGGAATTTTGTTTTTTATTTCTTCATTGGTATTTTTCTTCCCTTCAGTTTTCTCGAGCATCATCTAGATCAAGCACCAAGAGACTTCACATCCCTTGAGGTGAAAACTTTTTTCTCAAGTTTTGACACTCTAAAAAAGATTTGCACCTCTAGAGATTTCATCCTTTTAACACTCAATAAATATGTAGATATGAGACTGAGCTAAATCTATACTCATTGTATTTCATTTTGAATTGAGAAAACTCATACTTCATACATAGTTTAATATTTTTAAAAATAAATATATGTCAAATGTAAATAATTACATCTTCAATGAAAAATATATTATAAAAATATTGCTTAAAACTATATTATTATTAACAAGGTTTCTTATCACCTTTTTTTATATTTAAATATTATTATAATTTTTTTTTTTTTTCTTTTTTTCAATAAATAGGATTAATACAAATAGAAAATTAAAAACTATTTTTTAATAACAAATATATAAATTATATAATTTTATATTCTAAATATTAATATTAATATATATGTGTGTCAAATGTAAATAACTACGTCTTTGTTGAAACATGTGTAAAAATACTATTATTAGCAATTTCTTATACTGTAAAATATGTTTTATATTATTTTATTTAATTTTCAATGATAAAATGATACAAATAGAAAAATATTACAATAATAAATATATAAATTATATAATTCTAAATTTTAAATAATATAAACATTTAATATATATATTTGAAATAATATTCTTAAAATATTAATTTATATATATATATATATATATATATATATAATCTTAAAGATAGGAATGCTCATATCTCATCCCTTCTTAAAAACTCTCCCATTGGGGGAACAACTATGACTAGATACCTAATGTATAAAAACAAGTTAAACATGGAGAGACAAGCTCAATAGTGAAATTGGGTGTTGGTCATGACTATGACTAGATACCTAATGTATAAGAACAAGCTAAACAACATGGAAGACAAGAGGCTTCCTAAAATTGCTTCAAAATCAAGTCATAACCACCATCAACTGAAGCGAGGATGGTATAAAGATGTCTAGTCTTGGCTAAACTATTGGGGAATCATGGAAGACACTATTTTGCAGAATAAAGATACTATTAAAAAAAAGTCAAATCAAAATTTAATGAGAAAATATGGTGTGATAAAGAGTTAGAGGAAAAAAAAAATTAAGGTATTATAAGGACTTAATCAACCCCTATCTATAAGATCAAAATTATCTATTTGTTTTGCCAACTGTAAAGAAAAAATTAAACATTGTTAAGATAAGAACAAATTCTCACAAGCTCGATAGTGAAATTGGGTCTTGGGCAATTCCTAAAAGCCCATGGGATGAAAGAGTGTGTCACCTTTGTGACAATAAGAAGGTTGAAGATGAAAAACACTTTCTCTTAGATTATCTAGCCTATACCCATATTAGATCTCATTTTCAAAATATTTGTCACACTGCCAACCTTCCTAATCTCTTAACTCAACAAAAGTATCATGATCTTGGAAAGCTTCTCTTAATGTTTTTGGATCACAGAAACAAAATTCTAATGAATGGCAAGTAATCACTTACCCTCTTAAGATCTCATAATCCAATTTGATCTTAGTGCATGTTAATCATCATCATCACCATAATAATAAGGATTATAAATATATAAATTATATAATTTTAAATTCTAAATATTAACATTAATACACATATATCTATAAATAATATTTTTAAAAATATCAAATAAAAAATAAAGTTATATATATATATATATATATATATATATATAATAAGAAGGATTGTGATCCTTTAACCTATACCACATTTACATATTCGAAAAAAATTAATACTTTACCCTATACTACACTTACATATTCACAAAAAATAAATGTAATACTTTGTTTGCATAGCTAAACAAAATGAAAATTGTGTGAGCCTATGTTAATCTCATCTATATTGATGAAAGATTTCATCACATTTCCCATATCATACACTACTATTTCTATAATATCTACTCAGCTTCTCTACCCACAATATCTATCATCTTCCCTTCTGTAAATTACCATCATCTATATTGATGAAAGATTTCATCACATTTCCCATATCATACACTTCTATTTCTATAATATTTACTCAGCTTCTCTCAAGGACCCACAATATCTATCATCTTCCCTTCTGTAAATTACCATGCTCTTGCCAGAGGTACAAGGAAAATTAATATCCCTTTCCACATATGAAAAATAAAGAGCTTAAAGATCTTAATTGTGAGCCACTTCCACATAGGCAAAACGAACACAGTGATCTTACTGATCAACTTCAACATATGAAAAAATAACTCAATGCCCTTAATTATGTTCAATAGCCACTGCGCAGCTATATCAGAAGCAGCCCCTCTTAACTCGCCCTCTCTGCCCAACTTCACATATAAAAACATGAAAGAAAATAGACATAACAAAGTCCGTGACAGTCTTATTTGAAAAATGAACAAAATGATCACAAGTATCGTCGTCATCCCAACGGTCAGCTCTGTCACTTTTATGAAGGCGACAATAATAATAAAAATTGAAAATAGACATAATAGAGCTGCTGAATTTCTTGTCATCTCAATCTCTCTGGTCTGGGCAGCTGCACAAAGACGTAGACCGAAGCTGCACAAAGATGTATACTGAAGTTGTTGAATCCTGTCAGTTAACGGATTTGAATGTGTTACGTGTTCGAAATGAGTGAGTCAATTAATATACTTTTAAGGGACTTGATTTGATTAGATATGAATATGTGATATATGATCGGGCAGCCGACCCACTTTTTTCGTTTATAATTTAACTGATTGAGTTATATATTTAATGTATATATTAATATACTTTCAATGGTAACCATAGATAAATTAGGGCATGGATAAACTTTACTATGTAAGGAGAAGGAGATTGGTAGATGAGGTAAAAGAGTTGTAGTTATCTTGGGCATAATAAAACCACCATATATACATTTTAATTATAAAGGTTTGTATTTAGAAAGATTAAATGTTTTTTTAAATATATATATATATATATATATATAAATTTGATATCCATATATATAATTTAAATAAAAACAAATTATAATTTTATTCCTAAAATATTCATAATACTCTACATTATAATGTGATTCACTTTATTTTAAACAATTATTAAAATATAATTATCAAAATAAATATTACATTAATATATATATTTGATAATTTAAAATAAAAAAATCACATTAAAATAACAATAATAATATCATAAACACAAACTTCTACTAACAATTTTAACAATATTTTCAAGTGCATGGGGTGAAAATAAACCATTCCATTATTAGTTATTATTTGATTAAGTTTTTTTTTATGTTGAGAATAGGGAGATTTGACGAAAAGTCAAGTTTCTTATTTTGTCCAAGGCATTTTATGGCAAAGACATATCTTAGGATTAGGGTTTTCCTGGTTGAAAGGTTTTCTAAAACAAACTGTTTAGACCTTTTCACAATAAAACCATATTTGCAAATCTTTTCACAACAAATAGCACACAAATTGTTGTTGTTGGGTTCCGAGCAATTTATATATATATATATACCTAAATTATTGACTTCCGTACACTTTATATTAAAATAAACTAAATATGAGGTGCCCATAACTAAGTCGCTTTTAGTGAAGCTTCCTCCAAGCACGTCATTGATTTCCTACAACTTACCTCCACCACTCTCTGTGCACTTTCTTTCATGGTTTTCCATGATTTTTCAGGGTTCCATCTATCTATTCGAGCAAATGAGACTACCAAGATAGACTACCAAGATAGACTTTGCATAATCCATATCCATCTTGTAGTTAAGATCCATCAAAGACAAAGCTCCAGTTTGACTGCATTAGAAGGCACATTTACTCAGACAAACATGGAGATTGAGTGCATCAAAAGGCCACTAACGACACAGCGTAGAGTGGTGTAGACACCGCCTGGGTGTGTCAGAGTTCTGTCCACCCTCGGGTGGTGTTGACAACCAATTTGTCTCCTTTGGCGCCACATGGAAGCCTCTGGATACCCACATAGTCTAGTTTCGCAACATCTGAGAGAATTAGGGCGCGGCTTGGACTAGAGTAGCACTGGTCCTCTAGATCTGCAATTAAGCACGCTTGGGCTACAGTAGTATAAGGATAGGTGACCTCCCGTGAAGTCCTAGTGTTGCACGCTTTTTTACACGGCTCAGTGGGTGGAGGGAGTCGCGGCTAGCTTCGTGATGGATCCGCACACAGTCTTGATTCTCCCAAATACTAGGATGGCTGACCTCTCGGGAAATCCTAGTGTTGCACCCTCCCCCTGATACTCGATGTAGCTTCACATTAAATACTGATCACCAGCTGGATTTTGAGTGCATTGGACAATTCTGACATAAGGATTGAGTGTATCACATGACAACATTACCGATCTTCTCTTTTTTCATGAATGTGAAATTTTCTTTATTTTCTTCTATGTGAAAATGGTTTCTTCAGCTTTCCTTTTACCTATTGTACCTTATGGTTCTCAAATTTGGCTGGGTATGTATCAATTGTGCTCTTCTAAACTCTAACGAGGCGATTGTGTTTCTTCATTATTGTTGTCTTTCATATAAAGGTAAATTTTTTACATTTTCTTCCTTTGTTCCTATTATTTCTCTGTTCAACTAGATAGTCATATCATTTATCCCTGCTTTGGAACTTGTGATGATTGTGCCTTCTTTGACTTATAATGGGAGATTCAAAATACACATAGATGAAGAGCAATTTTCATTTTGCAAGTTAGCGGTGAACATGCTTTATCAAAATGCCAAAGTAAAACAAGTGATTACATGTCACTTTTATCTCGATTGATTACTTATCTCAGTGAAAAATATCTGAGATTATGTATCCATTTGAAATAGAAAAAACAGCATTTTCAGTATAGGAACATAGCTTTATCACGATTATAAGTACATCAACAACTACATGTTTAAATTTAAATTTAAAATCACTAATCAACAATTTCTTCTATCTTACCATGCCCTGAATCCTTATCATTATTTTTACTAAATTTCAGGTGAACCCAATTGAATATCTGTACACAAACCCAGAATTCATTATGAGTTCATATCGATTATTCAACTAAACTGAAATTTCCGTATTCTGCACAGATTTCACATTTGTCTATGTCCTAAAGGAGGAAGGCATGGATAACATTTGTATTCTCAAGGGCACAGATTTCACATTCGTCTATGTCCGAGAGGAGGGAGGCATGATAACGTTTGTCATTCAAACCATGAACGCTGAGATTTGCCATTTAACCGAAAAGAACCCTGGATAACTGTGTTGGACATCCATCAATGCTGTGTTTTTGTTTATTAATATTATTTCCATCGATTGTGAACATCTTAGAGCTGAAATTAATTTCATTGAGCAGTTTAATATGATTCTTAATTATTTCATATCTTTAATATGGTTGTTAATTTTTTCGTAGCATCTGTAGCTGAAAACTAATTTCAATGGGCGTTTAACAAGGTTGCTAAAGTCATGAAGCATTTTTTTATTATTTTGATTATTACATCTCACTGGATTAATTAATTTAAAACTTGCATAATAATTGATTTTGTATATTAAATGTTGGGTAAGGTACATGAATAGGTACCTTAAATCTTACCTGATTTTGGTTATATGGTCTTAAGAAATACACATCAAGAGTTATATGTGACTTTGCATGCTTTTAGGGTTTTCTAAAAAGTAATGTTAATATTTTATTATTAGGAGCACTTGAGTGGGCCCAATGGTTAAGAACATGTTTTATTTCTGGGGAGGTCACAAGTTCAAAACCGGCCGGGGTAGGGATGCTCATATTAGCCCATTGTGACAAGGCTGGGATAGAGGTTCACTTCAGTGGACGTAGTCATCCATAAATAATAATTAAGTGTATTTAGGGTTAATTTATTAGAGAATGAGGTCGATTAATATTTATTTATTAAAATCAAATACTAATAAAATATATGTATATATAAAATATTTATAATTTATAATATTTGTTTATTGAAATCAAATAAAAATATAACATTAAAATATATGTATATATAAAATAAAAAATAATTGACAGGCTCTTGAAATTAAACGGTTTTTTTTTGGCACTTTTTTTTTGGGAGGCATCCAAACAGAAAATAGATGGAGTAACCTAAAGAAAACAGATGTAGAACATGATTTATTAATTGTTTAATTGTTGGAAACATATCAACGAATTTTCTCATGTGCTCACATGCA
>SNQJ01S0155894.1:8145-18171 GCA_010110895.2 Picea sitchensis | reverse complement strand
CAAATTTTGACAATCGGGCTGAGTGTGATGGAGTGAAGAGTAAATCAGAAAATGCAATCAAATATAAAGGGGTGAACAAGGCCTAAGAAGACAAAAGGTAATACAAGGTCTATGAGGAAAAACAAAACTAAGAAAGTTTTGATTCCTCCCCAGTGGAGTCGTCAGTTTCTGTTGTAGGAAAATCTCCCTACGGACAGGTAGATTGCCTCAAAGAGCTACACCTTAAACTCTAAGACAGAAAGTGCTTAACGTGGACACTGACTTCCTTTCAAATCTATACAAACTAATGCATGAGGAGGAAGGAGAAAATAAGTACCTTTTTATCGATGTTTGTCCCTGCACACTCCGAGTTGAGCTCCAATCTTCCGCTCCTCGATGAACCCTGTAGACAATTAAAGTACGACCACTTCCTACTCTATTGATATTAGCTTGAAAAAAGATCTATCTATCAACGATACGTTCATGTAGGATCAGACACAAACTAGAAAGAAACAGGCCAAGCAAATTATATTAATGAGGACAAAACATTGCTTACAACCATAGATGAATTGCAGCAGCTCTGCCAAGTCCTCCTTGTCTATCCCTNCTTGCTCAAAATATCCACGATCTGAATGATGATAGCTTCACTGATTGTTCCCTATGAGATCATAGGTCTTTTTCTCCCAAATTATCTCTGTTCCAGCACCACTTATGAGATCATAAGTTTGGTGTGATTCTCTCTTTCCATTCCTCTTTCACCATTAGAAAGCTTGCTTATATAGCCTTGGAGAGGCTTTAACCACTTGAGATATCCTTGGGGAAGGTGAGGATTTTCCTCCTTCAGTTGAGGATCTGCCCTAATATCATGGTTGGACTAGGGATTCGAATCCAACTGCCTTCCAAGAATGAAAGGATCCTTCCCCCATTCATCTCAAAAACTTAACTACTACCCAGAATAGGTAGCGATCCCTCAAAAGGGGCATCAGAGCGCTACAACGCCCCCCAGTAGGCTTAAGGGGGGCGCCAGCGCTTTCAAAATCCATAGAGCTCCCTCAAAATGGATAGAGGAGATTTATAATGCTCCCAGACAGTGTAAGGGGGAGCGTTCGTGCTCCCAGAAGAGGTATAGGGGAGCGCTCTCCTTCAAAAGCTTAGTTTTTGAGGTGCTTTCAGATGGAAAAAGGTTTGCAAGCGTGTTGACTCATTTCTCCTCTTCCAAATCAAATGTTTGAGGTGTTTCAAGTGTCCTTCTCATGTCGTTATAGGCATGACATAGGCATCATGGCAGCATGCTTTCTTTGACACTTGCGACACTTGTGAGCAACATGCGATACTTGCGACCTTGTGAGCAAAATGCGACACTTGCGACCTTCAATATGATGACACTTGCGACACTATCAAAGTGAGTATTTTTTATGTGTAACACTATGCATAACAAAGGTATGGTCGAAGGTTTTCCTGAATGTAATTTAGAATTCGATTTTTGTGAACATTGCATATATGGAAAACAAAATTAGGTAAGGTTCCCATCTGGATCGTCAAGGGAAAAGGGGATTCAAAAATTTGTTCATAGTGATGTGTTTGGGCCTGTAGCAGTCCCTTCACTTGGTGGATCCCTACATTATGTCTCCTTCATAGATGAATTTTCCAAGAATACATGGATATATTTCCTAAGGAAGAAGTCATGGGTTTTCGAGAAATTCAAAGAGTTTAAATCTCTTATGGAAAACCAGACAGATAAGAAGATCGAGGTGCAAAGAACTGACAATGGTGGTAAATTCTGTGGAAAGAATTTTGAGAAGTATGGCATAGCATGCCAAAATACTACACCATATACCCCACAACAAAATGGAGTTGCTCAGAGAATGAACAGAACCTGTATAGAAAAGGCAAGGAGCATGCTCAATCATGCTAGGCTCTCACGAGAATTCTAGGCAAAAGTAGTCGAAACTGCAAAATATTTGGCGAATATGTCTCCTTCATCAATGTTGGTTGACTCAACTCCACATGCGGTATGGTTTCGAAAGAATCCTTGGCTTTCACATCTCAAAGTATTTGGTTGTGGTGAATTTGTGCATGCTCCCAAGGGAAAGAGGAGCAACCTGGAAAAGAAGGAAGTCAAGTGTATTTTCATTAAATACAAAGAAGGAATGAAAGGATATAAGCTCTGAGATACTGCATCAAGGAGAAAAATGTACATTCGAGATGTGGTCTTCAGAGAAGTTGGAGGAAAATCTAAGTCTGAAGTGGTTCAAACAAAGAAAAATATAGAGAAGGTGAGGTTTGAACTGAGGAACGAGAAATATTATTTAGATGATTCGACTGAATCAGATGAATAGGTAGAACAACTGACCCCAGTTATAACGAGGTTTGAATGAGTAAGAAAACTAGTGAAAGGTATAGTCCAGCTGACTTCCTTCTACATTTGTGTTAACTGCCACTGCCGAGGAGGCCAAGTCAGTCAAGGAGGCAGTCGACTCGACAGAGGGTCGAATCAAGAAGGATGCTATGGTCAAGATATGGAATCCTTGTACAAGAATGAGACGTGGGATTGAGTTGAATTACCAAGTGGAAGAAATTTCATCGGTAACAAATGGGTATTCAAGAAAAAGATGAACGCGACAGGTCAAGTCGAGAAATTCAAATCTTGACTAGTAGCGAAAGGATATTCCCAAGTCAAAGGAGTCGACTTCGGTGAGAATTTTTCCCCTATTTCAAAATTAACTTCCATTAGAATACTAAGTTCTTTGGTTGCAACATTTGATCTTGAAATAGAGAAAATGGATGTGAAGATAACATTCCTATATGGGGAGTTGGAAGAAAAAATCAACATGAAACAACCTGAAGGATTTGCAGTAAAGGGCAAGAAAAATCTAGTGTGCAAGTTGAATAGATCCCATTATGATCTAATGCAATTACCAAGGATGTGGTACCAAAATTTTGACGCATGTATCCTTAGTTTGGGATTTTTTAGAAGAAAAGCTAATCATTGTGTATATTCCAAGGAAGAAGGTGGGCATTTCATTTTTGTAGCATTGTATGTCGATGACATGTTGCTAATTGGAAACAGCATGGATGCAATAAAGGAGTTGAAGAAACAATTATCCTCCAAGTTCAACATGAAGGATCTCGGTGCAACGAAATTCATTCTGGGAATGGAGATCAAGAGATATCGGAAAGTTAGAAAGCTTTTGTTGAACCAAAGGAAATATATTGAAACAATCTTGAATTGTTTCAAAATGCAGGATTGCAAACCTGTAAACGTGCCAATTCCTGTGGGAGCAAGGCTAACTATTGAATTGTGTCCAAAGACACAAGAAGAAAGAGAGGACATGGCATGTGTTCCCTATGAAAGTGTTGTTAGTAGTCTAATGTATGCAATGGTTTTCACTCAACCAGACATTTCCCATGCAATGGAAGTGTTGAGCAGATATGTGTTGACACCTGGAAAAGAGCACTAGAAAGTTGTCAAGAGAGTATTCGGGTATTTGTGTGCACAAAATACTATGTTATATGCCACCAAGGGAAACCTGGAGTTGACAGTAAAGTAGATGTACATGGCTTTGTCAACACCAACTAGGTTGGAGATTATTGTGCTACTTATATGTCTAATATAATGCACTCATTAATTATCAATCCGAGATTCGTAATCAACAGAGTTACAAGACACCAGTAAGAAAGGTAATTCCTAATGTCACGAGTATAGAATTAAACTAGATTATGCATGCTGGAAACAAATCAAAATAGCAAACTACAATGTACTTTGGTTGTCTTTCAGAGAGAGGCTATCTATTCCATTATGGCACATGCAAGTATGAGATGGAATTGGTTGATAGATCAACTCTAATGTTTGACCCAGAAACTAATTACACAATCCACACTTTCTGAAAAGAAATCACACATCACTCAGCATAGCATAGGTAGTTCAACAGTCAATATGTTGGTTCTATTGTGGTTCACACTAAACTTCACTAGGTCTTCTCCAAGTAGTTTTGACTATCGCTGCCAACAGCTATGATCACTCAAGGAAACCAAACTCATGAGAACAGAAACAAAGTACATGTAAAAACAGAGTAATTAAAGATCTAAGCGATTATAAAATGGAAATCTTTATCTAAACTGTATTGCTATCATCAAACAGAGTTAAAAATTTAACTAATTCAATGTTTAGACTATTGAAAACAAACACTAATGTTAATCTACAAAGAGGATGACCTTTGTTGGGCGGTGGGCCCTTGCCGCTTCAACAGGTCAGTTACTGAAGTCTACAGGAAGCTTGCTTCTAATGCACACATTACTCTCACTCACACTTCAACACATAAAATCAAAACTCTCTTTAACAACTCAACTCATTCTCAATCATAGATAATCAGAATATGGGAATGAAATGGATTTTCATTAATCTTTAATCAGAAATGTTCTTATATTATCATACGTTGCTTACACATTGATAACATGCTAACTCTCCTCCTCTTCTACCATCCTTGCGACGACTATTTAATAGTCTGCATCGTCAAACACAAGGAGGCGAAGGGATTTGCAAATCAAACAGTTGTTTAAGTTTATCATTCGGTTACATCTTCAGCATCATCTGTCCACGAAGTGCACGAGGATGAGACAATTAACAAACTGTCCTTATCATAGCAAATAGACGCCCACCATTTGACTTAGGCGAGATCTGGCACTTAACTTAGTGCATTGGGCTCTTCCATATGAGTACTGGATCGTAACAGGCAGATGGTACCGGATCTCAACAGGACGCAAAAGGTGGTACCGAATCATGACAAAGCGTGGTCGTTGGTACCAGACCATAACAGAGTGTGTTCGTTGGTACCGGATCACCACAGGTAAGATTTAGGACGTGTTTGGTACTGGATCAGATAACAGCAATCTTGGTGTGCAGGTACCGGATCACAACAGGGATGGTACAGGAATGCTAGTCATATAGGGGTCAAAGATCATATGACAAATCGAGCATTAGTACATGAAATATTTAATTCCTTAACTCAATAAACCACAAAATACATGAATTAACCATACTTTACCTTATGACCTTAATACTGGCAAGTGATAGCGTTCTTGTCATTCACTCAAGMTTTAGATAGGTCCAAAAAGGTATAGGTGAAGAGTAAAATAGGGTAATAAGAATGTCAATTCCAAGTCTCAACATTCCCCCATGCCAAAATCATTGCATGTCCTCATGCAATTGAAAACAAAACCCAAAATTTCCAAAACTTGAGACTGTGTTCTTTACTTGGGTGGATTAATGATATTGATGGTTGAAGCCTCTTCTCTAAGCTCCCTTTTGATGACCCTAACATATTGTAGGAGTCTTAATACCTTCTTGAGCTTGTTAGAGGTATCCTCATGGTCGTCTTGAATTTGTTGGTTGGTTGCTTTCAACTGCTCATTTTCCTTTTTGATATATCTATCCAAGAGTTGATATTCCTTTACTTTATGTTGGAGTTCCTGATTTTGTTTTTGTAATTCCCAAATCCTTTTCTTCATTTGTTCTTTGTCGATTCTACCATTGTTGGCTGGGTGCACTCCCTCTCCTCGACTTCCTCCCTCATCTCACATAGAGTAATAGTGGCTTTCTCTTCAATCAGACTAGGGATGTCATCTTGAATTGGTAGATCCTCAGAAGGGGAGGTAAGGTCTATTGGATCTTCCTGTGTATGAGGACTAACTATTGGTTTTCCCTTCTTTTCCATGCTCCGTGTAGTTCTTTTACAAGGAGGTACCGGATCATGAATGCTTGCAGGCTTTCTTTTCTTCCTCTATAATTGTGAAGTGGTGACAGGGGGTTGTGCCACAGACTGTTTACTCTTAATTTTTGAGCTATGCTTCCTTTTCTTTATCATTTTTTGATGGTCCTCTTTCTCAACTGCCACCGTGGAAGTCTCCTGAACTACTTTGTTTTTACCTTTTAATTCGGAGATTTTGGAAGTCTTGTTGATGGTGGAGGAGGACCCTGCCTTTTCATGTTGGCTCTCTGCCCTAGATGATGGTGGAGCTTTTTTATCCTTCTTGCTCTTTTTCTCTTGGGTTTCTTTACTTTTCTTTGGACCATGTTGGGTTTCCTCCATAGATTTGTTTCCTGTGGGAAGGTGTTGTGTGATAAGGGTTTTCCAACTAATCCTTTGTTTCCTAAGCTCATGCAAAACTAGCATTTTAATGAAACCTTGATGGTAGATGCTAGTATTTTCTATTTTGGATATGGATTTAACACCCCTTACCATTTTATTCAAACTCATCCATAGAAAATAGGGAAAATCGATTTCAGGGCCTCCTTCAAAATGCAATAGGAGCCTACGGTGATAAATGAAAGTCACGACATACCTGCCTTCACAGGTGAGAAATCGTTGAAGACTGGTAATCATTGGGTGGTATTCTTCTTTGATGTAATTTCTAGGGATCCCTTTCTTCCAGTCAGGATGTTGATGATCTACCTTCAAGAAATGTTGGCACATCTCTTTGTTAATTCCCACACCTTTGAATTATTTATCTCCTCTGCTAGGCAGTCTCGTAACCTCCCTTACTGTTGCTTCATTAATTATCAGTTGTAGGTTTCCTATACATTTCATATCTCCATCATATCCTTGTATAAATTCCTGAGATATCTTCTCGTTCCAGCCTGTAAAATTTTCTAGAAATGGTATCCACCCCAATCTGGCATATTTTTCTTGACATAATTGGTATTCCTCAGTTTCCCTATAAACTTGGAAAACCGGTTTGTGTCTCGTAACAACCATCGTTATAAGTTGAGAAAAGGGGTGGTTTGTAGCACAAGGGTGTAGTGAATTGATGGAGGGTTTGGTACCGGAAAGGAGCAAGCTCGGAACTGGAGAAAAACTCACGACAGGGAGAAGTATGGTGATGGTGTTGCGAATGGTAAGTTTGAGTGAGGCTGTTGTAAGGAAAAATTACGAACAAAAGAGGCTTATCTGGATGGCTTCACCACCATAAGCCATTTCTTATCTACCCATTATTGTAATGATGAGGATAAGACATCGGGTATCAGAGCATCATTTTAGAATAGTTGATTGGTCGTTCGGGGGGTGAAATTAATGTTGGATCGTGGTTCAAGATATATGATAGGTTCGTGAATTTGCTTGAGGATGAAATATATTCGTGGGTTATCATTGCTATGCATGCTTCATATTTTGATATGATTTTTACCTTTAACCATGTTCAAGGGCTATGAGAGGATTAATTAGGTTTAGGCATATAGGTATGAGGGATAGGCGCATGGGTTTAATACTAAGGTTGTAGGATTTAGTATAGCTTTTCATGTTTATAGTAGTTTTATGAGCATAGCAAAATAAATACCATTTTACCTTTTCTTTCACCTGTGTGTGAGCGATGCCCATAATATGTGTGACTGCTTGTAATTTGTCAAAATTCATCCTTTTAGACTGAAGCTTCTTGAAAACTTGGTACGAGAATGTCCTGTACTTCTGATGTGCGTATCTTCTTTTGTACAGAGTGATCATTTGAGTCTGAAAAAGAGTTCTGAAGGGGCTCTTTGACCCTCCCCCATGCCGAAGATATTGCATCTATGTAGGCAAGAAGATTCAACATTTGATATCATAATGGAGAAAAGATGACAAGAGTAAAAGGAATCAATCAATTTTTAGAAGTACATCTTATCACTTATCATATGATATCATGCAAAAAAATGAAATTGCTCCTGTTGGAATGGATGATCAACAGAGGTAGCATTCAGCAGTGAAATAGAGGAATACATATATGTTTGCATCTCATACCAAAAATGAAATTGCCCTTCTTTTAATGGAATATTGACAGAGGTAGCATTCAGCAGTGAAACAGGGGAATACATATATTTGCATCTCATGCCAAAAAAATGAAATTGCCCTTCTTTTAATAGAATATTGACAAAGGTAGCATTCAGCAGTGAAACAGGGGAATACATATAGTTTCCAAAAGAACAGATCCCACCTAACTTGCTTCAGAGTTTTACTATCATTGGATGTTATAGATAAATTTCACAATACGAGTAGATTAGGTTCCCTAGTTAGGGCTCCACTCTTAAGAAGTTTCCTTCTTAGATAGTGTAGGCTTTAGATGTCAGACCAGTAAGTTGACTTAGGGTGAATCTCAAATGGACATTTTCTTGGAGAATTATATTGCTAATTCATCTGGGATTTTGTATCTCATGAGAGCCAATAATGACCTTTACTCTTTTTGTTTTAGATGGAAAAAAGTGGATTTTTCAATCAGAAAAATATAGATGAGACATGTTTCAACCAGAACCCACTGCCAGCAAGCCTGTTCAGTACTCCGGTGGTGTAGTTGTGATAATTAGTGAGAGGTGCCTTCCCCAGGCAGAATGCCCCATTGCCAACATGCTTGTTCAGTACCCTGATGGGTTTGCCTAGTCATACCACAGACCGATACCCGTTGCCAACAGACCTGTTCAGTATCCCGGTGGGTTAGTCTCTTAAACCATTTTTCCATTAGAGGCTTCTTGTCCATAGTCACCTATTTTGGTTTGTATTAAAGAGTGCTTTGCACGGTGACAGAGGAGGCTCGTCTGAAAACCTTTTTACAGGGTGGGATGGTATTGGGTTGGAAGGCATATACTCTTCTTTTGTATGTATTTTTAAATATTTGTCTGAAGGAAAAATAAACATTTATGCACATTAAATCTTTTAGAGTGATCCAGACGTATAATTTTGTTTGAAGTTGTCCATAAGAGAATGACCTCAAGTTTCCTTGGGGTACTGGTACATCCTCTGCCATAAAAGTTTTGGTAGTGTGCCCATGGTAGAGAGTGTTCATATACTCATATGTTACTCTTTAATAATATAATCCAATGAATACTATTGAAATCTGGTTAGGGTGAGATAGTTGCTTATAGGCTAATATATTTTTCCTTTAAATCATGTTGAATACTAGGTAAAGGCAACTTCTAGTCTTTAAAGTGGATTATGGTTCTTTGAACAATCATGGGTAAAGATTGTGTCCCTCTTTTTAGTTTGTTTTTAAGCAACAGAACCAAAAGAAGTTAAAATACTTCTCAGCAACAGAACCAAAAAAATTAAAATACTTCTCAGCAGCAGAACCAAAAGAAATTAAAATACTTCCCTTTAGTTGTCAACAGAAGGGCTGCTATTTGATAGTGCTTTTGGTACCATGGTTTCGTCTTAAGTGGTTGTTGCATGTTTTCATACTTCAGATTTATTGACATAAGATTTTAAAATATGCTTTGTCAATATGTCTTGATAGTACTGCAAAAGGACAGATTCTGGTACCGGACTGGTACTGGATCGGAGCAGGATTTCTGGTACCGAAACAGAACAAAATATTGTTGATGCCTACAACTGATATTTAGAAAATTCATGAAGAATCAAATAGATTATTAAAAACTTGCTTACGAAAGAAAAGAAAATTTGCGAAAGTAAGACAAAAAGGAGGTAAAGGTATTTTGTTACCTTCATCTTATTATCAAAATTCGATCATACCTATGTGCAAAAAGTTTCAAATAAACCAATCAATCAATGTGGGTTAGTAGGAGGGTCTCTTTCCTTACTGATCATCTGCATGTCTGAATTATGTAGTATACGAGTCAGGAATTCTTCTTTGGACAAAGGTTTATTGTAAATTCGCAATCGGTGACCATTCACAAGTAGTGGTGTTTGTTGTTCATCAATTGTCTTGATCCTGATTGAACCATTATCGTAGATAGTGTCAATTTCGTAAGGTCCCATCCAACGGGTGGTTAACTTACCTTTGAAGTCCTTGAATCTGCTATCATACAATAGGGCCCAATCTCCTTGTTGAAAATTTTTCTTTTTGAGATACTTGTCATGCCATTTTGTTCTCTGTTCTTGAATGAGGGTAGTCCTTTGAAGTGCTTCCTGCCTGGTTTCATCCAACTCATTAAGCTGCAAGAGTCTTTATTGTTGGGCTTCATCCAAGTTCATGCCAACTTGTACTGCAGTCCTGAAGGTTTTGATCTGAAATTCTATAGGGAGAAGCACCTGCTTCCCATACACTAACTCATAGGGTGTATGTCCCGTT
>SNQJ01S0155892.1:0-22379 GCA_010110895.2 Picea sitchensis | reverse complement strand
GACACTTGAAATATTTCAACCCTAGGCTAGTCAGGGACAACCAATATCATCTTGACATCGCCAGAAAGAAGCAGGTAATCAAAAGTACCCATCAAAGGTGGGTATAAACCGACCCCCATGTTGACGAATCTAGGTTGAGGGTTCTCAATCATTGAGATCGTGGATGCCCCCGATGAAGGGTCAGGTTGGGAGAAGGACAACTGATCAATGGTTACAATTCAACCCTTGTGTGGAAACAACAAAACCCGAAAAACTGTGGAGACCACTTCATGCATAGCATAGGTCCAACTCCTTCCTAACAATAGGTTGTAGTCAAGAGGTGCATCAACCACTTCAACTTCTATGCACATGGTCGTCCCTCCTAACTGCATAGGGAAAGAAGGGATGATTCCATGTCATATGAAAGAATGACTGTCAAACACAGTAAGTAGATTAGGTGACAAAGACAAAATGTGTTGGCCAATGGCCTTCCAACATGCTAATGACATCATGCATGTCGAGGCGCCCTCATCAACCACTGTGCAAAAAATTTTCTGAGTAAAAGATTTAATGGGGTGAGCCACTACTATCTGAAATGCAACGTGGTATGAGAGAAGAGGTTTCAAGTCGATCATATCAAGCATGATCTCTCCTGGATTACATGTCTCAGCAGATCCTAAGGCAGCTAACTAGAGGTTTTGTTGGTCGTTGTCTGCTATATCGACAATTGTTGCAATTGATTCGATAATTGATCAGTGGGATTTTCTTGTGTTGAACCAACGATACCATCAGCATGTGGTCTAGACTTGTGTTTGGCCTTGTCAAGGATACAATATGGCACATCTGGAAAAACCTCATAGAGTAAAATAGACTGAGAGTATATCAGTTCAATATGTTGAGCTCTCATTATTGCCTCTTCCTCAGAAAACACTCCTGGCATTGCAATGTCCTTGGATAGCTGAGGTACCAAAGACTTAAGGAACCACTCCAGAAGGAAATCCAGAGGGACCGGTACTTTTATCAAACTCTTTTGATGTCGCCATTCTCAGATGTGATCCGAGATATGATCAACCTTTGTCTACTCGAAGTTTTCCATCAATTCGTTGCCAACATCATCTCACAGATAGTTGGAAATGGTTGAGAAAAACCATTGCCAATTTTCCAAATCAAGAGTATCTTGATCGGTTGAGCTCGATGTACCATTTTGTAGCACTCCCAATAATAGTGCATTGAAATAAATGCAACTGAACGGAGTCATCTTACAGAGAGTTCTACGAGCACTAAAGGTGAAACGTGGTCACATGATCGCCTGGATCTTCATTAGGATTACCTTCAACTTTGGAATGTCCAAGGTAAACTTTGTCAGCATAGGAGGCCAACACGGATTGTGAAATATTGTATCGTTTAACAATCTTGACAAGTATGGAAAATTTAACGTCGCAAGAAATGGTAGTTTGGGATGTTGACTATGTACAGGAAGAAAAGATCCTAGATTTTTACTGGCACCAGGATGCCTGGAAAAGTTAGGCTATTGACCAGGGTTCTGGTAAGCCTTAGCTAGTGAACAGATACTGCATTTTTTTGGGAACTCATCGACTGATTCCCCAAAGTGGGCCTTGAGGGATGGGTGGGGATTACTCCTTGCGTTGTGTTCCAAATATTATGGAAAGCGCTTCCCCTTGTCGATCTGACGAGAATAGGTATTGAGCCTTGCTCGAGGTTTCATTGACCATGGAAGGGGTTTCTCCTGGTTGACATCCTTGACAAGGGAACTGATCCCTTCCATAGATTCTATATTCCTTGTGAGGAGAAGACTCTTGTGTTTTCCCCCTGTGTAGGAATAGTACCCTGCATAGGATATTGTGGTCCAAAAACAGGGTTTCCCCTAACTGGGATGGCAGCTAACGAAAAATTATTGTTTCCAAATTCACCAAACAAAGAGAATGACATTGAAACCACCTGAGTTGTGTAGGAAGAAGGTCCTATACTATCTTCTCCGAACAAGTTCTAGTTCATGTTCGACCCGACGGGTTGTTGGGGAGCACCGTCGAGCAAGGGGGATGAAGGAGGTATATGACCTCCATCGTAAGGGAAAGCATTATAGGGGGATGAGGTGCTCCCCATGGACCCTTACATAGGATCATTTCAGCTCCCTTCCCCTAGACCGATGGTATGTAGGGTGGAGTAGGTGAGGACAAAGTTTATATCAAAGTTGGACATCCCGTATGAAAATGGAGGACTCGTCACACTCTGTGTGAATGGTGTAGTGATCACCTCTATAGATGAAATCAAACCATTTCCCGAAGTAGAGGCGATCGAGACCATAGTGGTCTGGACCGACGAAGGTGGGTTAGGAGGTGGAACACCCCTAGTGGTGGAATCTGTAGAGGGAGTGTGAGGACTCCCTGATGAAGTAGTAGGATTTTCTTCCATCGCTTCTTGCAGGACTATCTTACGCTTGTGATGTGTTACCTTTGGAGCAGAAATATGTATCAAAAGTGGCACCTAAAAGTTACTTATCGGAGGGTTATACATATCGAGAGCTTCTGCTCCAAGGTAAAAAATAGTCGGTTCTTCCTGATACAAGTGTTCTCCTCTCCGAGCTATCTCGGGCATAGTTTCTTGTGGCTCGGTCGCCTCAAATGACCCTTGCTGGTCAATTCTTTGTCACAACGGTGGTGGTGGTGGTGGCTCCAATGTAACTGATGGTAGGCCCTGAAGCTTTTGTGACCGACGAGACTCTTGATATTCCACTATGTGAGAATATCAATGACACAATAAGTATTTTTTTAATGTTGAAGACCAAAAACACACTAGAAAAGTTCCTATGAGACAAAGCAAGCATACCACTATCTAGTTGGAAGAATAGTTACGACATCCAACACTAGAAAAACTTACCGGTGCAAGTGAAACTCGAACATGGAAGCACCCTCCGAGTATAATCTACAAATCATGGCTCGATGTCTGCCCTAGGTACCATGGTATATCCCCGCAGTCACCTGTGTAAGTCCCTAAAATAAAGGAAACTGGGTTTCCATCTCGCGAACAGTCACCAGGTGGGTACAGTCAACATTCGGGTGGACTGCAATGAGAAGGGTAACTAAGCTTGAAACCTACTGAGGGTATCAGAAGCAAGTGGTCTGGAAGATAACTGAGGATCCCAAATGGATTCGCAGTCCATGAAGCTCTGTAGGAAAATGAAACAAACAATATCCCATGAGAAGTCCTCAATATGCGTTCTCCACTACGCTTGGTCTATCTTTGGAGGGGTTATCTCTTCTACCTTTCCGCACGTGACCTCATGTTTAGCCCCTGTGTTAGAGGGGGGTCGGGGATAAATTTCACGTTTACTATACTTTCTACAGTCCCTAGCACTAACTCCAATGTTTGTCTGTAAGCCTTTATGAGTTTCCTCTCCAACCTAATTTAAGGCTCTAGCCTAGACTAGTTGATTGACCCTACAAACATAAAGTCTAGTTGATTTTAAATTAGCGTTAATTTTTAAATGGCTTGTTTTAAGTTAAGGAAATTACAATTAAACTAGTGGTGTGTTTTGAGAGATGAAGAAGGAGAAAAAATGAAACTGAAAGAAAAATTACTTCTATTTGACAACTAAAAATTTGTAACCAACTCTTTAACCAACTTTTCATAACTTATTTTTCTAAGATCTTTTAAAGGGAAACCTAAAAGAACATTTTTCTTGACTACAAGCTACTTAATGTTCTAAGAAATCAATAAATAAATTAATAAAATAAATCTTTCTCCTAACAAGAAAAATAACCAACCCAACTACTTAACCAAACTAAGAAATGAAAACTTTTTATATTCTTTTTTTTTTATGCTTCAAACAAGAAACTTGAAATAAATTCTTTTTCTTTTTATTTAAACCAAGTGAAAGGGGAAAAATTAAAGAACAAGACAAGAATGAGAACTGACCTCTGGCCCACTTCGGATCGCAAGGAGTCACTAAAGACACCTAATAGGATGATAAAAAAAGACTTGAAGACTTTCCTAAAACCCTTCTGAATTAAGAACAATAAATATTTGAAAAGATAACCAAACTGACATCAAACCCAGGCTTCGACTGTAAAAACAAAGACACTGCACTTGATCAAGAAACCCCGATAAGTCAGACTTCAATCGAGGAATAGGTTGTCTGCCTCTTCTGAGATAAAAAAATTCCTGATAAAGGCACGCAAATGACACTTCAACAACTTGCATATGTATGTGGGTTGTCCAAAATTAGGGCATGTATGTACACGTGCAAACCCACTACAGACCACATATTCCTCTATAACTCCTCCAAAAAAGAAGACAAATAGGTAGACTGGCATGGTAGGGAGAACTGGTATGGCACCAACATGTGACCAGAATTCCTTAAAGACTCATCAAACTCAGAAATAAACTCAAAAGGTAAAAACCAATCAAACACCCATAAAATCCCCTAAAACCCTAGATATGTCCCCACTATGGTCGCTAGTTCTGTTATAGCGGGAAAACCCCCCTATGGAATAAACTAGGGTTCAACATGTAGGCATATCTAACCGTCTAAAAGTATCATACCTTTCTAACTACCCTGAACATATCCCACATTCATATATGAAAGACAAAGTGAAAAGATCAGGTAACTTTACCTTTTACTCCACATCTGGTGTCGATCCTCTCACATTCGATAGCTCTACTGATTACAAGCCTCCTCCCAAGGTTAACCTACATTCACAAACAGATAAACAGATAACTACAAAAATGCATCTCATATATAAATCATGGGTTAGATGTTAGAATGAAACATAAACTGAATACAAACATTTGACACATCATATTCCGGGACAGGAAAAGTATTTATTTTATTGATTTCACAATGTTTACTTACAACAAAGGTCGACGACTGCTCCACGAACCTCGTCCGAGATCCTCTTCAACAAGCTCCAACTGTTCCCCCACATATCTTTCTCCTCTCATAATTCTTCTAGGGAAATGGCATAGGCTTATGATGGAGTAAAAAGGAAATAATGGGAAATTCTGATGCAAATCTCACAAGGTGGTTGCAATTATTTGGGGCAAGGAGGGGTTGTGAAATGGGAAGAGTTTCACTATTCTTATGCTTCTCCTAGGAATGAGATCCCAACACTTCCTTTTATATGACAAAAGGATGGTTATTTGGTTGGGTGATGGGCTATAGTAAGTGGATCAGTTGGGAAACTACCCAATAGCCCATAGACTCAACAAATTCCTTGCAAATTTTTAATTTTTGCAACTTTTGTTGGTATACACGGGCTGTAATGGTGCAGCTAGCATACATACACAGGCTGTAGTGGTGGAGAAAGCATGTGTACTTGGGCACTAGTGGTGCAAAGCAAATACATATTCAAAAATGAGGTTTTTAAGAAGAGTTGCTCAGTGATGGCTTGACAAAAATGGCAAGTAAGAGGGCCAAATGCTAGGTATGCATGTATGGTGAAATTTAGGTTTATAACAATTACTCATACTCCACCATGGTATTTCCTTTGGTGTTACATACTTCTATTTATTTTGGTTATAACATCTCCTAGAGTTGCCTCCACTACATTGCATCCTTGGTGTTATTTATTTTTTTCCACCTACTCAACCATATAGGATGACCCACATGGTTTTGAGTGATTTTTGTACCATTTCATTCATACATCATGGCTCTCTAACTCTCCCTCTAAAAGATCCCATTTTGACTTGTAGACATTTCTCTTCTCTCCTTTCAGAAGACTAGATGCCAACATCTTTATAACAACTTATTGAAATAAACATGGGCCACATCTCAAATATGGAGGCTGTCTCACATTGGATACTAGGTTTTATGATTTCAAGCATTTAATAGAGTTTCCACTTGGACCACCTCTCTTGACTACAAAGAATCATGTAGTTTACCTCCTTTATGTTCAAATACAACTACTTGGAAAAATCCTTATGGTGGAAATTTCATAGGCTCCCCATTTTTCAATAGCATCAACTAGTTCATGTTGGTCAGTGGAAGAAAAAATAAGAACACTTTAACATAGCATAAATAGGTTAAACAAGCATAAAAATGAGAACAACAATCACACAGTTGACACAATGATTTATGTGGAAACCCAATATGGGTAAAAACCATGGGAAATGATAATCAATATTCCTATTATTCAAGGGAGAATTACAATATCCAATCACAAGCAAACAATGATCCTCTCCTCTCATACACACATCACAACTCAGTATTGTGTCTTTCTCGCACAAACTACACATTTCTCTCTTCACGTCTATGGGTATGCTCATGTATATATCATCTCTCAAACAATTAGACAAACTTATTATAATAAGATCCATCAGTTACACAAACTATTCACAAAAGAGTGCATGCATGCATATTCTAAATATAATTGATATCCATGAGCATGTGACCGCATGAGAAATTGGTTGGCATGTCTCCAAAAATATCCACCTTGACAATAATTTACCTGATATATCATGACCAAATTAATTCATCGCTTTTTTGGTAAGCCAAGAGAATCCAAACACCATTGTAGCTTCTCTAACAAAATTGGTTTTGTAAACATGTCTGTAGAATTCACTTTTGTATGGAACTTTTCTAGAGCCACTACCCCTTCATCAACAACATATCTTACAAAATCGTATTTGATATAAATTTTCTTTGTCTTACTATGATAAGATGGATTGATAGACAAATGAATATCACTTTGACTATCACAAAACACTTTCACTTTGTCCTACATCCTTCCAAACTCACCCAACAAACTTTAATTTAACCAAATTGCCTCCTTGCATGCATGTGAAGAAACCATATATTCTGCCTCAGTAGTGTATAAAGCAACTATGTTTTGAAGCTTTGACATCCAACTAATAGGTCCTCCTGCAAGATTAAAGACATATCCTGAAGTGGATCTCCTTTTTCCCATGTTACCTGCAAAATCTGAATCTACATAACCGCAAACTGAATAATTGGAACCATCATAGGTCATAGAATAATTACTTGTGCCTCTAAGATACCAAAGCACACATTTCATTGTTTCCCAATGCTCTTTACTTGTATTTTCCATGTATCTATTGACAACACCAACTTCATGTGAAATATCTTGTCTAGTACTCACCATCGCATACATCAAACTTCCCACTGCATTAACATATGATACACGAGACATATAATCCTTTTCGTTGTCATTACTAGGACAAAAACCTAGAGAAATATTGAAATAGAAATCCAAAGGGATACGTATGAGTCTCACATCATTCATATCGAATATCATAAGTATTTTCTCCACATACTTATATTGTGATAACCACAACTTACCATTTTTCCTATCTTTGTGTATCTCCATGCCTAATATTTGTTTTTATGCTCCTAGATCCTTCATATGAAACTCCCTAGCCAGGTGAGCCTTTAACCTGTTGATTTCAACCATGTTTTTTCTTGCCAAAATCATATTGTCAACATATAACACCAAAATAATGAACATGCCTCTTTCCAAATTTCTAAAGTAAACACAATGATCATATTCACTTCTTGTAAAATTTAGGCTCACCATGAGGGAATCGAACTTCTTGTATCATTTCCTAGGAGACTATCTCATGACATACAATGACTTCTTGAGTTTCCAAACAAACATGTTATTGTGATCCTGAACAAACCCTTATGGTTGTTACATATATATATCATCATCTAAATATCCATGTAGAAACATTGTTTTAACATCTAGCTTCTCTAACGCAAGATCAAGTAAAGAAGCTAGTGCTAACATAACACGAATTGAAACAAGCTTCAGAACTGGTGAAAATATCTCATGAAAATCAATAGCTTCCTTTTGAGAATGTCATTTTTCTACCATTCTTTCTTTATACCTTTCAACTTTATCATCAGACCCACTTGCACCCGACAACCTTTCTGTCCTTTGGAAGTTCTAGCAGGTCCCATGTTTTATTCCTCTCTAAGGCATCCATTTCTTCTTTCATATATTTTTTCCATTGAGGACTTTCAAATACCTTAATTGCTTCCTGAAAAGAACTAGGTTCTCCATCAAAAGAAACCAAATCCACAAATGAAACATAATCATCATAGCTTGTAGGAGGATTCCTAGTGTCTGTAGATCTCCTTAGAGATGGTTGAGGCATATCCTTAGTTTATTATATTTTTTCTACATCTTCATATTCCTCTTCTGGAAATTCTTCATGCTCCTCCCTTTCTCAAGATGGATGCATTTTCGACTGAATTTGTTGAACTTGCAGTACACGTTCTTGTCTCACTTCAACATCTACCAATTTTGATTTGAAGAGTGAGGATTCATCAAATACTAAATCTTTTCTTATGATGAGTTTGTGGGAAGTAGGATCCCACAATCTTTACCCCTTAACTCCATCACCATAACCAACAAAGAAATATCTCTTTGATCTAGGATCTAACTTATAAAATTGATATTTATAAATAAGAGCATGCACATCACAACCAAATATTCTCATATTTGAAAAATCACATGAATGATCCGTCCATACCTATTCTTGAATATTACAGTTTTTTGTAGTTGATGGTGACCAATTTATCAGATAACATGTTGTAAGAATTTATTCTTCCCACAATTCCTACTACAACTTGGCATTATTGAGCATGCTCCTTTCTCTCTCTAGGAGAGTCCTATTCATGCATCCAACAACACCATTCTACCGAGGAGTATAAACCGTGGTATTATGTCTTTCAAGCCAAACTTCCTTTCAATAGTTCTCAAATTCCACAGATTTGAACTCACATCCATTATATGTTCTTAAACACTTGATTGACCTATCAATGCTCTTTTCAACCAAAGCTATAAATTGCTTAAAAGTATTAAATACATTAGCTTTTCTTTTAAGTATTTAGACCCAAACCTTTCTAGAGTAATCATCTATAAATGTCATAAAATATGATGATCCTCCAAAATAAACTATAGGGGATGGTCCCCAAACATCTGAATGAATGTAATCAAGGATACCTTTGCTTATATTCCTTCCTGTTTTAAACTTATGTCTACACTATTTTCCAAAGACACAATACTTGTAGAAATTCAAATTCAGAAACTTTAAAATTGGAAGTAACTTATGATCAACCAGTACATTAATCCCTTTCTCTCTCATATGACCAAACCATTGATGCCATAAATGAATAGAGTCATTTGAATATTCAGATGATACCACTTCTTGATTTACTTTTGTCCTTCCTTGAAGTTTATAAAGGTTCCCTATCCTATTTTCCTTCATGACTAATAAGATGCCTTTGGACACCTTCAATACTCCACCTTGAGCTATACACCTATAACCAACAAAATATTGAACTCCCAAAGATATCAATTTATTTCTAAGTTTGGGTACATGCCTTACATCTGTTAATTTTATTATAGAACCATCATGCATTTTAATTCGGATGCTGCCAACTCCAACAATTTTCCAAGAAAAATCATTTCCCATAAAAAAAACACCATCATCAATAGATTGGTAAGTTGAGAACCAATTTCTATGAAGACACATGTGGTTTGACACACTAGAATCTAATAACTAATACTGATGTTGATTTGAAATATCACAAGTAGAAAATACCTCATCAACCATACCTAAACCAAAACCTGACTTTGTTTCAGCTAAATTAGCTTTCTTCTCTTCTTTTGTGGAGTCCTCCTTGGATGCATTTTGTATTTTCCAACAATCCTTATTTAGATGCCCAAATTTCCCACAAAACCAAAATTTCTTCTTACTCTTCTTTCCTTTTGACTTAGACCTTTATGTAAATATCTAATTTTTCCCCTTTTTTGTAGATCGACCTCTAACCACCATTTCTTATGTTGTTGAGGTTTATTTACTGGATCTTCTCCTCATCTCCTCATACAACAAAGCTCCCACAACAATGTCATAATCAATGGCATATGTTGAGATGAACTACATAGATCTGACGAGATGATCCCAAGACTTCGAAAATGAATACAATAGTGTAAATACCTTATCCTCATCTTTGTACTTTACTTCCATATTATATAATTGACCAATCAGAGTATTGAAAAAATTCAAGTGATCAACAAATTTTGTACCTTCTTTCATCTGCAAGTTGTACAACTGCCTCTTCAAGAATATTATGTTTGTCATGGAATTTTTCATATAAAACTTTCCATATTTCTCCATAATCCTGTTGTTGTATTCTTATCAACGATGTGAAAAATGACTTCATCTTCCAAACACAGAAGAATGGTACTGAGAGCTCTTGTATATAGATCATCCCACTCCTCATACAACATTCCTGGTGGTCTCTTTGACTTGCCTGCCAAAGACTTTTGCAATCCTTTTTTCACAAGAAGATCCCGCATCTTGAGCTTCCATAACTGAAAGTTATTATTGCAACTAAATTTCTCAACTTCAAATTTCGAACTTTGAACCTTAGCCATTTTTCTCTAAAAAAAAACCTCTTCCAAATCACAGTCAAGCCCTATGTCACTCTTCTTCTCAAACATGAAAAAACCCTTTTTCTCCAAAAAACATGTAATATCCCCAAAATATTAGAATATTAAATTACAAGTGAACTTTAGAATAAAATTCCGTTTTTCAAAAATTTGGATTTGGAAATTATTTGCCATTTATGGAAAATCAAAATTTGGAATTTTTATTATTATAATTAATTATTTAGTGACTGTTGGGCAAATATTTGACTTTCCCAACCAACCTATTTTATTTTGACACATGTGAAAGACAAAATTTTTATAAATTAGTTGTTAGAAGACAAATGGAACAACCAGGTTAAAAATAGCTTACCATGACTCCATGAGTGGGGAACACATTTGAGTCACCTCAAGGCTTATTTTTACAAGTGGAAAATGTGGGATTTGACCACTAGCATCCCATAAAAGTTAGGGATTTTTAAAGCTGGGAATTTCCCATGGAGGGAAGGAAAGAACTAGGCATAAGATGCATATAAAAACAACATATGGTGGAGGCATGATGCTGCTTAGTAGGTTGTGTTGAGAAATCAAAACACCCTAAAAAGACTACGTCAAATTTCACTTTTTCGGTACCACTTGATCTCTTGTAAAATGTCTAATTTGATCTTAGTATGAAAATGTTTCCTCTGCTCGTCTTCTGTTTTTCATCTTAAGTCTTTCAAAGTTGCCCGGGCATGCAAAAATCATCATGAATTAACAAAGACTAACATTTAATTAAAGAAATGACAACCAAAACTTCTCCTTGATGTGCTAAAGGAATTCGGCATCGGGAAGGATTAGAGATGACAAATTTTGTCCGACAGGACCAAAGTAACCGAGCCCCGACCTCCATCGACATCAAAAAACAAGAGTCTTAATTACGTGACAAGCACCACCAAGAATATTGTCAATGACCGATCAATTCGGCATCGACGAAATCTAAAAGAACAAGCATTGAACAAAAAAAAAGAAATAATAAGTGTCAATCTCCAGGATGTTTTCGATATCGGGAGTTTTGAAGGACGATAAACCCCAAAGAAACTACGTGTTTATTTTTGAACTTCGATCCCCGATAATCACCGACGTCGACAGTCGCAATGTATAGCTCAATTTAGCAAGATCGAAGTAAACAAATTCCCGAGTGCAACCCTTACCCATGAGATGAGTTCTAGGTTTTCTTTTAATAAGACCCAAGTTAGTAATGCCACGTCGACATCATTCGGCATTAGAAGTTTCTAAAGGAAAATATCAATGAAATTACAAAATAACTCAGGACAATGGTAATTTAAAAATCACATAATTATGATAAGCTTGAATAAGAACATGGTATATTTACATGCAAAGAGGAAACACGATGCTTTCAACTACTATGACTAGAATCTATTCAGGAAAAACATTTTCTAAATTTTATATATTAATGCTCCCTTCGGGCTTAGGTAATATATAATAAACACTAAAAGCACCTTGGCCAAGCGACCCAGTTACATCGACAATGTGAAAATTCTCACAGCAAACATGGAAAAATATCAAAACATACATCACTTCTGAGAATACAAAACAAGGGTCCACCCATCATGTATCTCTTGCACATGGACCTTCTCCTGGACTGCTCTGTGCACCTTGAAATGTTCTTATGTTCTCCTCCCCCGTCATCCTCCACACTTCGCACAACTACATAATCATATCTTATGCTTCCCAAAGCTTCCTCTTGAGCCAATTTGTGCTTCCTTCGTGACCTGGTGGTGTTGATACCCCCTAGTTCTGCATCGCCAATTGTCTCCATAATTCTCTATTTTTTTTATAAATTTAGGCTATGACAAGTTGGGCTTGATCCAGTTGTTGATTGGGATTTTCAACGTTAGAACCAAATACACTTGTCCTTCGCATTCAACTCCTGCTTCCTCAACTAGCAGTATTGATGGGCTCTAGTCGGGTACCATGCATCCTGAACTCCTCAATGGTCGGGTATGCACTCATCTCAGTCAATACGTGGCTTCCTCCTACTTCCTTATTTTTTCTGGGCCTTCCCCTCCTCCACAGTGTCAGATTTTGAGAGGACATGGCCTCTAACCTGTGTCCTTTAGACAAAATTTTCTCCACTTCGACCTCCTATTGAGGCATTGAAATCATTTCAGATCAAAGTTAAGGATCTCCTTTTGAAATCTTGGAGACACGCGATGACGATAAGAAAGAGTCCCAAGCATGTTGGGGTTCAGACCTGACACTCTGGCTGTCTCGCACACCCCGTCTCGTGTTTTGAGGGGATCCCATAGAGCAGCAATGTTTGTGTTCTTATATTTCCATGACTAGATGAAGGGCCATGTCGCATATTCTGAGAGAATAGGACTCACAAGTCAAGTCCCTACTTGTATACAAACTGGACCGATCTGTGGAACCCACACAAAACATCTAAGATTTATAGTAGAGTAGAGCAGTGAGACAAAACGTTCCAAGGAATACTCATACATTACAACAACATGTTTTGAAGAATTAGCGCATCATATCTGCATGACGGATATGATCCAAGACATGTGAAACGCAGCCGATAGGAGTTACAAAGAATATACAGTACAATCATTTCCAATCTCTTTAATCTTCCCAGCCTCCACTATTAGCGAATGATGGTTGAAACACTTGGTGATACGCTCTCTATGGTAACAACTTGCCTTGAATTGGGGAATTTAATGAATTCATTTATTGTGGCATCCAAACTTTTGGGAGTTGATTCACACTTTCAACACACATTCAACTCTGGCATCCTTTCAAACCCCAAGGGGGGTAATCGACCTCTAGAATGGATTCAATGCTCATATCTGTCGTACCTGATCTGGTGCACTATGCCGCACATATGTAACTCATCCAAACTAAAGAGGAGTGGTGGTGCAAATAGAGATGATATAGGTCATTCAAAAATATTACTAGGATCACGTAAGTATTTAACAATCAAGACTAGCAAGCTCTACAGGTACACATCAATTTTTTTCTTTTCCTCTTACATCTTCCTATGTTTTGCCTAATAAGTAATTTCTAAATGATGTCAATCCCAATTTTAGGAAAGATCTCTCTGACTATCGAACAAAGTTTTCTCCATAACCTAACCAAGGAATCCAAAGGAAACATTGGGGTAAGATCAACGAAGCAGTGAAGGATATAGGACTCCCCGAGTTCGGTGACCCCGACAACTTCATCAATTTATGCGACAAAATTGGATCACATGCCAAGCAAGATTCACTATGGGTCGAAGAGCTAGACAAGGGGACCGATATGTCACCAGGACAAGTGAAAATATTTATGGAACCTATGAAGGCTCAAATCATGCTACAAAATTTAAACACCAGTCTAGTGAAGTACTGAGCACATGCGGTGGAGATCAGAGGATTCTACGCGGCTCCAATGAAACAACATAGATTTCCATGGGCCCAAACTTGCGAAGAGTTGTTTATCAACTAGTTCGAGTATGAGAGAAGTCACCCTTTTCAAGAGATATCTTGGGTTGACTGTCAAAGAAACTGTTAGAAGATGATGACACATGGCGAAATTTTCTTTCCTTAAACTGCACTTAGTCGTTATTTTCAGTTGAATTTTACATTCTAAATAAATACATTGACCAATTAGTTAAGGGTCGATGTTTGTGGCAAGAACTCTTTCTTTCTGGTTGTTAGTAATTATTTTGAAGCTTATTTGAATTGATAAGTCCTTCTAGACCAAAGACAAGTTATTTTCATCAACTGCATGTGTGATTGGACGTGGAGAAGAACTATTTCCTATCCTATTTCATGAATGATGTTGTAATGAGTAAGAGAAATTAACTCTATTGTCAAGTTATCTGGTGCAATGTTTTGTTGTTCTTTTCTTTAATGATGAAGATGAATCATTGTGTTATTATGTAATGAATGGTTCTGGTAGATGAATTATTTTTCTTGCCATTATCTCATTACATATGTGTTTTCTTTCTGGTAGTTAGTATCTCATATAGTAATTGGATGCTCGCAAGGTTAATGTATTAGTAGAAGGCCCCATGGTATAAAATTGTTGTCTGCATGCTTGAGCAACGGGTTATCCCAAGTTCAACCTCTTCCCCTTAGTTAATTTTAATTCCATTTTTTTTTCCAAGTTAGTTTATACTGGCTTACATCTCATATCGGTCCCACCCAAGAGAAAATATACAAAAGACAATAGTCCAAACTGAAGGAAGATCCTTCACAAGAAAACATAAATCCCACCGATAATTTGGCTGAATCACAAGATCTGGAGAACCATTCCACTATTAAATGTTGCAGAGTCTAATTGGGCATCGGTGGCAGGTTTGGTTCCTACTGTTGAGTCAAGGGATTTAAGACCCATCAATAGAATTAGAACTATAAGGAGGGCCTGAGAATGAATGGTTGGATATATATTCTACAAAGTATTTCAAACAAACTATAGATTCAAAACAACCCACATGTATGGCTAGTCATTCTGAAGACATCCCACACATGTTGAGTACTCCTGGAACGAGTAACTCACCCCATCCCAAGGAGGAACCTTTTCACCCTAAAATACCTTACTCTCTTTCTCACGAGGAAGAAAATCAATTCAGAATAACTACAAGAGCCTACGCTTGATAGATCGGTGCATTTTCCTTAGCTCCCATACTCCCTCAAAGAAAACAACAAAGAATACCAGTGGTTATTACTCCTGATGAGGGTTTTGTGCACTCGATCAAAGAATTAATATATTTTCTGATCACAGAAATCCAATAACCTCTTGATTTTATACCCAAAATGCCAGCTAACGATGTCTCTGAACCGGATGAATTTTCAGAAGAGGAAGAGTTTAACTCAGAGTCTGAAGATATAGAAGGCAACAACGACCATAATGATGAAAGGAGGATCCCACCTATGAAAAATCAACCCTGGTTAGCCAAATATGATTTGGCCCTCCCAGGACTAGGTCATAACCTTCCTCATCATCTAGAGAAGTTGCTTCCTAAGTTCGATCCCAAAAACTTTGGATTTCCTAAAGATCATATCAAGAAATTTATACTAGCGATTAGGCTTATGAACTTCCAACATGAAGACGTAGTATTCAGACTTTTCCCCTATACATTTGAAAATTTGGCTTCCACGTGGTACTTCAACCTGTTGATAGGATCTATAACTAGCTGGATGAAGTTCCAGAAATATTTTCTAGACAAATTTGCCGAAGAAACTACAATGGGAGCTCTGATGGCCATTTTTTTCACCGCCACCATGATTTCGAAAGAAAGGGTCAAAGACTTCAATCAAATATTCATGACTATATTGAACAAGTTCCAGTTCGAAGCTAATCCAACTCAGGAATTGCAAATCAAATTTTATGCTAATGCTCTCCCAACTTCCATTTCCATGTTCGTAAAAAGTGTTGCTAAATGAACCCTAGCTGATAATTTTGAAGACGACAAAATGATAGAATTACAGATGAAAGGGTGTAAATAAGGCCATGTTTCATTAGTTAATAAAGAACCTCAACCTCCCCCCAGGAGAGGACTCCTTTTGACTAGACCGTTGGGGAAACCAGCAGAACAGACTCTCGACAAAGGTAATGGTGACATAGAAGATTTACAACGCATGGTTAAGAAACTATCAAACAAGATAATAGACATGAAGAGAAACACAAGGGGAGGAAACCAAGGCCATAGTCCCTACAAGCCTTTCTTTAAAAGAAACCCACTGTTCAAGGCGATTGAACCTCCCCCAGCCAACTTAAATATTAATCTAGGGAATGTGGCATATGATTCTTTCTGTACGTATCATCAGGAAAACCACTCTAAAAGAGACTTCCCTCAATGGGTGCATTCCATGAATTTGATGGCCAATCGATTTCTATATGAAGTCTGCCTAACCGAACAATCGAGTAGTTCAGTTATAAATATTGCTGACCAGGAAGAGGTTGATCCACCACACAAGATACAACCATGCTGATATGGGATCCCGACCCGATCATGCCTTCCAATGACCTGTTTGAGTGTCAAGAATAACCCATCGAGGTATTGATGGTCCAGATGCATAGTAAAGGTCCACCTGTCTCAAAATACATCATTTCTACCCAAAATTCGAGAGATAAGACATCCCCCGTTCCCCCGAAAACAACTTTTTCTCCAAGTAGGAAACCTATAAGCATCCATACCCGAGAATCGTCCAAACTCTATTACAACGTAGTTGAATATTTGAAGAAGTTAAGGGATAACATATCAGTCATGGACATGTGCAGGATCCCTCAGCAGAAGGACTTCCTGCTACAATATTTGAACTCAGTACAAGACCCTATGACTAGCAATGGTCAGGAAATAAATCTATCTCCCACAAAATCAGTAAATAAACCAACCGTGAATACCTGTTTGGAAGATAAGAAAGGGAAGCCTTTTGTCCCACCTTTCCTCTTAATGTTCAAAGTTTTCAATAGGAACCTCCATAATTGTTTGGTAGATTCAGGATCATCTTCCAAATTTATTCCCTTGTCAATCTATAGAAAATTAAATGCCATTCCTCTACTGAGCGACAAACACGTGATACATCTAGACAGGACCCAGGTCAAAGTCATGGGGGAACTCAGGGATGTAATGATAATAATAGCAACACATCCTAAATTTGTGCAAGTGATTGATATCATCATGGTAGACATCCTAGAGGCCTATGGGTTATTACTAAGTTGAGATTGGTATGAGAAGTTAAATGGGTACTTTAGCACGGAATGGGCACACATGTGGCTATCACTAAAGGGATACAATAATATGATCAGAATCGATAGGGAGAGATATCTGAAACATACGGTCACTGATCTAGAAACCCTGAATGAACCCTCATCTACAGATTTCCCCATGCTGAGCAATTATTCCTACAATTCCCACTTCATAAAATTTTCTCCTCTCCCATCCGATGTCTCCCTCACTCAAAAATATGAAATAGTCTTACAAGAGAAATTGTTGATACTGAAAGAAGACACCCTCTTCTACCATGACCCTGCATTAGAAATTACAGAACAAGAGATAGAAGATATAGAAAGTAATAAGGAAGGAGAAAAGAGCTATTGTCTTTCACAAATTTGGACCATATACTTTGATGGATATAAATTGCAGGAAGGATTAGGGGTAGGGTGCATCCTCATTGATCCAAAAGGTAAATGTCATTTCCTGTCTTGTAGACTAGAATTCAAATGCACCAATAACATCATCGAGTATGAAGCTCTAGTACAAGGGTTAAAGAAATACATAGACTTGAACGTCAAAGAATTGAAACTTTTTGGGGACTCTGAGATTATCGTTAGACAAGTAAGGAATACTATACACTGCAATTCCCCACACCTGAAGAATTATCAGAAGGAAGTGCATAGGTTAATGGAGCATTTTGAAGCTTTCAATATCACCGCAATCCCCAGAGAAAAGAAAATACTTATTGATTCCCTAGCCAAAGTTGCTACGAGGCTGTCACATCTGGAGGACTATGAAGCCTCCTAGTTCATTGTGGAACTACTCTACAAACCATCGGTGCCTAACAATATCTCTAATTGGAAGGTATTTGAAGGAGATGAAAAGATCATAAACTTCCTGACTAACCAAGACAATTTCAAAGATTTATCCATTGATGATGAGGTATTCTAGGAGAAAGAGATAGAAACTGATCCTCGAATAGGCTAACCTATTGATAGATCAAAATATCACACCATCCTGAAGGGGATATCTAATCTACAAAATCTGTTTGACCTGAAAGAACGCTTTAGGGGGCCTAAGAATGCAAAGACCAACAACTCTTGTCCCCTGCATGAAACTATAAATATTGGAACCCTGGAGAATCCAAAGAATGTGAATCTCAAAAAAAAAATATCTAAAGAGGAAAGAAAGGCTTATCTCAAACTGTTCAGACAATATCAAGATTTCTTCACATGGTCCTACCGAGACCTAAGAACCTACGACACCTGGATCATTCAACACACTATACCATTAAAACCTGAGGTGAAGCATTTCCAACAAAAGCCATGAAAGTATCACCCATCCTTGGAACCTCTCATGTATCAGGAATTAAAGAAAATTTTAGATTCCAAGATCATTTTCTAGGTCAGGCATTCCGCATGGGTAGAAAATCTGGTTCCTGTGAGGAAAAAGTCTAGAGAAATTTGCTTATGCGTAGATTTTAGAAATCTCAATATTGCTTCAGAAAAGGACAATTAACCAGTACCACCAATGGAGAAAATCCTACATACTGTGTCTATCTCGGATACTTTATTTCTACTAGATGGTTTCTCAGGTTACAACCAAGTCCTGGTTTCGAAGGAAGATCGTTTAAAAACTACCTTCTGAACCAAGTGGGTAACCTTCACTTATAAACGCATGCATTTTGGGTTAATCAACGTAGGAGCGACCTTGCAAAGGTCCATGGAAATAACATTTCAGGGACTAATCAACAAGTGTGTGGTAGTGTATCTAGACGACGTAACTGTGTATTCAAAGAACAGGGAAGAACACATCCAAAACTTAACTCAAATTTTTGAAAGGTGTAGAAAATACGATATATCCTTAAATCCAAAGAAAACCATTTTTGGCATCGAGGAAGGTAAGTTTTTAGTTCATATTATATCCCAAGTAGGTATTCACATAGACACAGAAAGTAGTAGAGCCATAGCCTAACTCTCGTTTCCCCATAACAAGAAAGTTATACAATCCTTTTTCGAGAAAATAAATTTTGTGAGCAAATTCACTCCCGATTTCGTGGAAATCATCAAACCCTTACAAAAGATGATTCACAAAGATGTCGAATTTAAGTGGGTTGATGAACAAAAGGATGCTTTCAGCAATATTAAAGTTGCCATATCCCGAGCCCCTATGCTACGAAGTCCCGATTTCAATAGGGATTTCTTACTCTATACTTTCTCCCCTGACCAGTCGTTAGCCGCAGTATTAACTCAAAAGGATGATGACAACAATGAATCCCCGGTGTCGTTCATGAGCACTAATATCCAAGGAGTCGAACTTAACTATCCTTTTATTGAAAAACAGACCTATGTGGTTTACAAGGCAATAAAACACTTCAGGTCTTACATCCTCAAGAACCACACCAAAGTGATTATGCCTCACCCTGCAGTCTGATCCTTGTTTACTCAACAAGAGATGGGGGAAAGAAGAGGGAAATGGACGACAGTAGTCCAAGATTTTGATCTAGATATAAAACCTACCAAACTTGTTAAGGGGAAAGGGTTGTACAAACTCGTAGTTGAAGCCCAGGACCAAACAAATGAAGATTACAGATGTGAGAATGAAATGGAATTATGGTGTGGTGAAGCTTCATACATTTCCCTAGGGACCTAGTCTTGGTATAAGAGTCTGACCTACCTCCTACACCATGGGGCCTGCCCATAAAATCTCAACCCTAGGGAAAGGAGAGCTCTCAAGTTAAAATCTACACAATATCACCTCATAAATTAGGTGCCCTTCTGGATTAATTATGATGGAGTACTCTTAAGATGTCTCAAACCTGAAGATGTAGAAAAATTCCTCAAGGAACTCCATGATGACCCTACCGGTGGGCATTTCAAAGGAAAAACCACCGCTCATAAGATATTGAGAGTTGGTTATTATTGGCCCACCTTGTTCAAAGACGCCCATACCTATGCCAGAAACTGTAAAACTTGTCAAGTAAGCACTGGGAGGGAGAAGAGAGCGGAAATCCCACTCCATCTAGTGATTGTCTCTAGGAATTTTGAGCAATGGGGGTTAGATATCATAGGAGAAATCACACCAATCTCTTCAAAACAACACAAGTACATTCTGTCTGCCACTGATTACTTCACAAAATGGGTAGAGGCTATCCCTTTGACTCATGTAAATGAAAACGTGGTGATCCAATTCATAGAGCGACATATAATCACAAGGTTTGGTGTCCCTTTTGTCCTGGTTTTTTATAATGAATCTTATTACTCTTCAACCTGATTGTCGGACTTTTCTTTGGACAAAGGAATCATAATTAAGTACTCTGAAAATTATTACCCATAAGGAAACGGGGTGGAAGAATCGACCAATAAGAACCTAGTAAGGATACTAAAGAATATGGTTGTGAATAACCAAAGGAATTGGCATAATGTACTCCATAATGATTTATGGGAAGATAGGGTCACACCCAAAGAAGCCATAGGAAATTCCCTGTACTTCCTAGTTTATGGACAGGAAGCTATTCTCCCAAATGGGCTTTATCTTCCATCTCTTCAACTAGCCAAAGATTCCAAAGGGGATCCCTCCTTGACCATACAACAAAGAATCAACACTTTTCTCATGCTAGAAGAAAAGAGGGAAAAGGCTAAGTCAAAATTCCTAGCTCACCAATAGATAGTGAAAATATGGTTCGATAAGAATAAGGCTAAAGAGAAGAGCTTCGAAGTAGGGGACCTAGTCCTAAGGTGAGACAGAGAAAATGAACCAAAAGAGAAGCATTCTAAGTTTCAGAATCTGTGGCTTGGACCTTTTCAGGTGGCTAAGAAGATTGGGGTAGGCACTTATTGATTATAGAATATGAGGGGGGAACCTGATGCCCTCCCAGTGAATGTCCAAGCCCTAAATTTTTTTTTTCAATAATCTAAAAAAAAATAAAAAAAATGTGTGTGTTTTTATGTTTTGTTGGAGTGTTTTCATGATCGCAAAATACTTTTTGTTTTTTCTTTTAGATTTCTGGTTTTTCTTCTCTTTTGAAAGATGTGTTTAGAAAAACAATGGTTGACCTTAAATCATGCGACATAGTGAACTCTTTTCCAAACTCATCACTCACATACAACACGAGAAGCATCAAGGAGCTTGTTGTTTCTTTGAGGGGTCCTCTATATAACCTGTGTAAACGAATAACTTCAGATAAATGTCAGAAGTTTCTGCTCAGTGGTTTTTTAAGTCCTTAAGGGAAAGAAGGAAATATGGAAAAGGCTAGATGAACCCAGAAGAAAAAGCTAGAAAATGATCCACCTTAACCATATCACCTTGCAAAATAAACAAACATCATCCTCTCCCACTCGCTCAGGGCATCATGATGAAATAAAATTTATATTATCAAAAGAGTGAATAGTAGGAGAGGGTATGTTGATATCTTCGTTGGGGATATGGATGCTCGCTGGCAGCAGAGCAAGGTCTTTGATGTCGATGAATCCGTCGGGGCTATGGATTCTCACTGGAAGCGGAGAAAGGTCTATGATATTGCAGTGACTCTGTCGGGGCTATGGATGCTCACTGGCAGTGGAGGGACACCAAGGCAAGTGAGTAGAGGTAACTAAAGGCTTCATTCCAGTGAATTCTTTGTGAATTGTTTTGTAAAAAGGGCATGAGTCAGGGTTATAGGAAATAAAGGAGGTATAAAGGTTAAAACCCCACAAGTAGACCCGGAAGCATCAACCGAAGAAGTTCAAAATGCAAGGGTAAAAGAGGCTCGGATTCAAAACCAGTTAAGTGCTCCACCTGCTTCTGTATCAACCGAACCCTGAGGAAGGAACAAAGATTCTGATTTTTCCCAATGAATTGTCATTTGCTGAGAACTCAACACACCTTAAAAATTCTACATCAAATTTCACTTTTTGGGTACCACTTTGCAAGATACCAGATATAATAAATATGCAGAACATAAAAAAAATGCTAGAAATGGCAGAATAATAGTAGTATAACCAGCATAATCTCCACAATAACACATAAATGATATAAGAACAACAACAAAAATAACACTCTGATTCATAAAGAAATGTTCATGGGCCTCTTCGAGGGGGCAACCTCTAGTCGAGCAACACTCTTTTACAATAATCTCCAAGATAGGGTTTTCATACCCTCGACCCTTATTTATACTAAATATGTCTATCAATAGAAGCATCTAGAGGAAGATCCTTCTAGAAGTGGAAGCTTCTATTAGGTCTTCTTACATCTGCCTTATTTTATTTTATTGAAAGGCCTTATTAATATTGACCTTTATT
>SNQJ01S0155891.1:0-22379 GCA_010110895.2 Picea sitchensis | reverse complement strand
AACATGTGGGCACACGTATGGTTACTGGATGCAAATTAAGCAAGGATGATGACTCACCTGAGGTTGATCAAAGTTCATATAGGTCAATGATAGGCATCCTGCTATACATCACAACATCTCGCCCAAACATAATGCATGCTATTGGAATGGTAGGAAGATATCAATTTTCACCTAAATAGAGTCATTTGCTAGCTTTTAAAAGGATATTCAAGTATTTGAAAGAAACAATGACTTATGGTCTGTGGTATCCCAGAAATCAGAATTTTTAGTTAACTGCTTATTCAGATGCAGATTGGGAAAACTGTGTTGATGGGAGAAAAAGCACCAGTGGAGGAGAATTCTTCCTGGGTGACTCATTAGTAGAATGGAATAGTAAAAAGAAAAGTTCCATTTCTTCATCAACTACAGAGGCGGAGTACATTGCTGCTGCTACCTGTTGCACTCAGGTATTATGGATGATTCAGACACTTGCAGACTTAGAGGTAAAATATGTTTCATCGATCCCAATTCATTGTGATAACACTAATTCCATCAATGTGTCCAAGAATCCTGCATTCCACTCCAATAGCAAGCATATTCCCATAAAATACCATTTTCTGAGAGAGCATGTCACCAATTAGATTGTTCAGGTCCATTACATTCCAACCACAGAACAAATTGCAGACATATTTACTAAACCCCTAGCCAAGACACCATTTGAATACCTCCGATAGAATCTGGGTGTCATACCATCTCACACCTAAGAGAGTCCATCATGTTAGGGGGAGTTTTGTATTGATTTAATATCTGATACCTCCTAAAAATACTGCAACAACTCAGGGGGAGAAAAGGAGTGGTCTGGACCAGATGCTACAGTTGGAGGTCCAAATAGATTAGTGTAGTCATTCAGGGTTTCCATCAATGCCAAAGGGGGATATTGTTGTGATTATCATTGATGGAAGGTGTGATTGTAATTGATGGCAAGATCAAAGTATGCAACAATGGCAAAATAGGGACAACGAAATCATGGGAGGAGAAGAAACAATGATCTTTGGATCCCATTGAGAATTCTCGATGAACGTCAGATCTGAGCCTGAGGTCTGACCGCCGTCGGATCCAGGAGAACCTAGACATTCTTTAAAGAGAAAGGTGAAGTGGGGTTACGAAATCTCGAAGGAAGGAGGACAATTTTGGGTACTAGGAGTTGGAAGAGTCAAGAATCTTTGTCATCAAGAGTCTCGGAATCGCGAAATGCGAAAACCCAAAATCTGAAATAGGCACACCAACAAAGAATTTTGCAGGCTGGGAAATAACTCCATTTTAGAGTCCCGGATACCGAGAGTTGAAGTGTCAAAACACTTCATCACAGGAGTTTCGAAATGCCGAATCGTCGAAATGTGAAACACTGAAATCCCAAAATATTCACACCAACAAAGAGCTTCGCAGACAGGGAAATAACTCCATTTTGAAGTCCCAGCTACTGGGAGTTGAAGTGTCGAAACACTTCACCACAGAAGTGCTGAAATGTCGAATTGCTGAAATACGAAACAACCAAATACCGTATCTTTGATCCGACTCCATTTCGGAACTTCAGATACCGAGATTTGGAGGAGTTAAGCGTCGAGACTCTTCACCACAAGAGTCCCAAAATGGAGAAATGTGAAACGCTAAAATGCCATTGATCTGACTCCATTTCAGAGTTTCGGATATTGGGACTTGGAGTTGTCATGAACCCTCACATCAAGAATGTCGAAATCGCGGTATACAAAATCACAAAGAGATCTGGATTGTTGAATCATCAAGAGTGTGGAACATTGATCCAACTCCATTTTGGTGGTTCGGATACTGGGATTTGTAAGAGTTAAGAGTTGAGACTCTTCATCAAAGGAGTCCTGAAATTCCAAAATGTGAAATGCCGAAATGCGAAATGTGAAAACATATTTTTGGTGTAAGCCTTGGTCACCGCCGGAGGTTACATTATCGAAGAGCTGTAGAGAAGAGATCGAAGAGACAAGCTCCATTTCGATGTTTGGGACATGGATAATCGAGACTCTTCACCACAATAATGTCGAAATTCCAAAATGTCGAAATGCGAAATAAACGCAAGATCCTACAGATCCAATACAACAGTGTAGGTGAATTTAAGTATGATCGGAGGGATATTGTTGTACTTCAGAGTGTAACTGCTAGAAACAATTGATGGCTTCTGCCAGAGGAATGAAATTAGTCTGAGTGTGATTGCTAGAGAATATGAAGTGGCTCGAGGAATATTCTGGTGGAAGGAAGACTATTCTTAGAGGTGATTGACAAATGGAAGAGTGTTGAAGCCTGTAATTGCAACAAAGAGGATAAACTCAACTTTGATAGAGAAGACGAAGAGTCTCAATTGAGAGATAGGCTAAGGAATCTCAACATAACACCCAGTGATGATGGACACATGGTTTTAACTACCAGAGAAGCTGAAGAGTTGCGATGATGATCAGGCAGAGCACTCGACATGGAGAGAGCATGCAAAAGCATGGCGAGATAGGATACACAAGGTGCACAGAGGCTATAAGTATGCAGAACAAAGAAGAGATGGGGGTTTCTTTTGTTCAGAGTGATCAAGGAGTGTAGAAGGAGGAGTGTGCAACAACGAAAACATGATGAAAATGAATGGTGCATTGAATGGACATGGAACACAGAGCATAAAAGGAAGAGGCACAGAAAGCCCAAGGTATGTGTGCAGCAAGACAGTGAGGCAGTAAAGGAAGGTTGAGGTTATCTTGTAGAGAAAAACAAAAGATCAGAAAATGCAAGAAGATATTGATAGAGAGACATTGATACAGGAGAGAAGAGTAGCATAGCATAACAATGATAAGCCTGGTAAGCCAATGATAAATATTGTATCACTGGACATGGATACAGCTGGTTTTGAATCACTAGAAGCTTAAGAGTTAAGTGGTTGATGATCAAAGTGGTAGCACTCGACATGAGAGAGCATGTGCTATTGTGGCGGATATGGTATGCACAAGGTTCATAGAGACTATAGGTATGCAGAACAAAGAAGAGATGGGGTTTTCGTTCAGAGCATCAAGGAGGTAGAAGGGAGGAGGTGCACAACGAAACATGATGAAAATGAATGCATTGAAATGGACATGGAACATGAGTATAAAAGGAAGAGGCACAGAGTTCAGTGTATAAAAGTAGCAAGACAGTGAGGTGCAAAGAAGGTTGATGTGCACTTGTAGAGAAAAGCAGTAGATCAGAAAATGCAAGAAGATATTGATAGAGAGACATTTGATGGTGAGAGGAAGAGTGAAGATAGCATAACAACATACTTTGTAAAGCCAATGATAACATTGTAATTTCACTGTGATAAATTTATATAGGCAACCTATATGTTAGGGTGGAAGGAGGTATGAGAATTGTTCTCTATTATGTAGTTGGTCTCCTGTAGGACTTGAAGTTGAAAGCCTCCCATAACTAGTGTCAGGGAGTTGTGCTTCCGCTCTAGTGGGTGCTAGAGAAACCAGAGAGTTGGCTGTTCCTCTAGTAGGTAGAGAAATAGACAGTTATGCTCAGCAAGGTTGCATCTGCACAGGAGGTTGAAGCTCTACTATGATAAGAACGGTAAAATTTGATTCATTTTATGTCCAACAATAACAAATGTAGAATTCATAAAAATCCCAGAATTAAAAATCTGATGCTCAGTAAAAAATACAAATACTATGAATCTATAACTCTTTGTCCTTTTCAAACAATTTTCAAGACATGCACTTTTATCAAACCGCTTATCTCCTCAATCTCATTCAAACACAGCCGCGAGGTTATGGATGACCCAAAATCTTTTTCATTTCATCCAATCCATCCATCATCTGTCGATGATTTCTCTTGGTGAACTTTAACACTTAGAAAAAATTTGACTTTTCTCTAATTGATCTAGACTATCGATCTCATCCGTTTCACAACCCCCGAAATGAATTTCATTCATTGATTGTATCAACATTGTCCAACTCTGCCAACACTCGTCCATCAACCATCAACCATCAACCATCGACGATCGAAGATTTATTTTGGTCAATCGAAACTCTTTTCCAAACTCGTCGATCTGACCATTGACTCTCAGCGGATTCTGTTGTTGAACATCACACTTAGAAAATTTTGCTCATAGTCTAGAAGAATATGGACCATCTATCTGATCTATTTCCTTATCCACTGAAAATTAATCATGCCCACGATTCCAACCTCCAATGGCTGAGACAATTATATCAATTTTTAAATTTATTATAGAGAATCTTGTTCGTTGATCTCGAGATCAAATGCAATCTCGACCGTCAGTTCACCAAACTGTCTGGAACTCTAGAGGTGACCATTAAAACTCAAATTTAGACCATTTTAGGTCGAATTTCGATCTGCAAATTCACCTCTCTACTCCATTAACCTTGTTAAACTGTCTAGAGTCATTCAAACTCAGATTATTCACACGGATTTGCAGATTTCTCTCTAAATTATCCATTTTCCCCAGATCCGTCACATAAAAAATCTGCACAGCGAATTTCACCAATTTTCTCTGGTTCGATCCCATACAAGCCCAACATTTGAACTAGAAGATCTTATAATTACATAACGTAACTCCAACCCAACCAAATAGGACATTATGGTGTGTAATATACATAAAAATGAAATTTATACCAATCAGTTTAACTCATTTATAGTTAGGTCATTTCCAGCTTACTTACTATGAATTAAACAAATTTAGCCATTTTATACAACCATAAAATATAAGAATCTATAGCATGCTAATGATCAACATGAAATGCAACCAAACATCCATTATACAACAACATACAAAACATTCTCTTTTACACAGAGTTCATGCACAAAAAAATAACTCATAAAATAACACATAAAACAAGATAAAAAAACACTTATTTTTAAACAAGAGTTGTGCAACCAGTTGGTTCGGACAGATGTTCCACCCATGTTAGACTTGTACACCTATATATGAACAAATAAATAATCTCGAAGTTGAGGTTAGTAATCCACCAAAGAGGGTGGTCTCTCAGCGCATTCACTTTATAAAACCTGCCACAACCCATTATCTCTCCTAAGGTCCATCTTGAATTTCCACCATCTCTCTTCCTCTTGATGTGTCTAACCCAAGAAATGGACCCCTTCATTGATATCAACTTTGCAGTCCCATACTTTTTATCAAGGTCTCTAGCATAGGTAATCAAGACATGTCGATGGGAAATCAAGGTAACTCCGGTTGCTAGGGAACACCACCGGCCAAACCAACAACAACAAACACTTGTTGTTTTAGTGAACCTCACACAAGAGTTCACTCTCCTCTGTACTTGACAACCTAGTTCTTCAATTCCCAGCACCAAATATGCTCCATTTATTCATATTTCTACACCCTCCCTCCATGGCTACACTAGCTCCAACCTCTGTTTCTTCCTCTCTACTTTCTCCTTGTGCACTAAAACGCAACGTGTAAAATATGTTCTTCCAGCCCATACGAATTTCATCTCTTTGTCTTTCCCTATTGACTCCAAACTCTTCCCAAGATGATTTTATTCAACCCCATGTGCCCAATAAATCTAAGATGTGAATACCCACACACCTGCTCTTTTACATGTATTCAATGATTGGATTGGGAAACACCCAATCAAAAATTGGAAGGTTCATATATGATTAACAAATTTAGGAAAATGGGTTAAAGCAATATACATGGGTAGCTCTGACCCCTCTTGTCCATTATCCCAGACACTCCCCTCTCCTGTGGGATTTCAATTCAGTGCTCATCCCTTGTCCATGTCCCCTAGCAAATTGGCAGCATCACATTTCCACATATTAAAACATAGAAATGTTACAATTTTTATATTACATTGATTTAGTCGTAGCTAAAAATTATATCTATATACTTGAATTAATTAAACTGGGAATGTTACATATCATAAATAGAGTAGAGTACAAATGAAGGTTTTGATGTGAAAAAATAGAGTATGATAATACTAAAAGTTTTCATAGCTTCAAAACTTCCTTTCCAAGCTAAGAAATATGCATCCTCCAAACATAATCTTAATGTATTGGGTCCATAAATTAACCTTTTGAAGGAAGAGATAAAAGTATTGTGAAGTTCATAGAAGTTATATGGAACTTTTTGTTTACATAGTGCATTACATAATTGTTTGGTGGATAATGGAGACACTAACAACATCATGCCATTATCAGTGATGAAATCACTTGGAATGGGATGCACAAAACACTATGAGACCAAAGATATCATATATGCCATTGATTCAAGAAAATTCTCAGCCTATGGTGAAATAAAATATTTTTTTGCATGAAAAAGTGCAACCCCTCATATTACAACAATTTTCACTATCATAGTTGTGGATTTTCCTCCATCATGTGGTGTTTTATTAGGAAGGGATTGGTGTTCATTAATTTGAGGGTATATTATAAATGATGGAAGTTTCATGATGGTCCCTAATAAATATGGGACTATGGTCGTGATTCCTTGAGAGAATAGAAATCCCATATCATTTAAGAAGAATGAAAATAAAGCAATGAAAAATTATATTGATGACGGGATTGGAAATTATATTATTCTTATTACATAAAAAATAAACCCTCTTAAGCAAGTTGAATAAAATTATTTCCAAGGTTTTTGGAAAATGTCATTTAATGGTGCTTGTTCTAAGTATGGAAATGGAGTTGGTATAGTTTTTAAAATTCTTCAGTATGGTACCTATCCACATACCATTAGATTGGAATTCAAATTTACCAATAACAAATATGAACATGAAGAATTTATACAAGGAATGATTCTTTCTCTCTAGATGAGAGAAGAAAATTTGGTGGTAACATGTGACTCTGAGTTGGCTATAAATCATATCAGTAAAAAGTATAGAATCAAGAAGTAAAAAATAAAACATTATTCAATAAGAGCATGTGAACTCATGGATTCTTTTAATTCTTTCAATATATATTTATTTCCTTGAGAAAATAAACAAAAAATTGATTCATTCGTAGTAGTGGAATCTCTTTTTAACTTAGATGATTCTCAAAATCAAAGTACAATTCATGTCAGAATTTTTTTTCTTCCTTCAATATTGTTGGAACCCAGATTTTTAGGTTTAGTTTTGTGCACGCACACAAATGGAGTTGTGTGCACTCATTTCATATTTTTGCACACCCATAAGTAAATGAGCAAGGAATGACATAGAGTGCACACATGACCAAGTTTTTCCATTTTCACACCAAGATTAAATAATACCAAGTACGCACTGGTTCGAGTTTTGTTAGTTGTGCCAGAAAACAAGAAGATGCCTGCCAAAATCAAGAAAGGAATAATTGGGAAATCACCCTGAGTGATTATTGCCAGCAACATAAAAAGACATGGGATGTCCAGAGAATGAGCTGGACAGGCAGTTAATATTTCACTTGATGCAGAGACTCTACGTGGAGTATTGGTAGGAAACATAAGTGTGCGAGGTAGTTTTATCAGACAAACAAGTGGAGCAGAGAAGAAAGAGATAGTTCTCCCCAAACAGAAAAGACATCAAAGGAATCTTGAGCATCATGTTGAGGACTTAACACACCCTAAACATCTTATGTCAAATTTTACTTTTGGGTACCACTTTATCTTTTTCACTTTCTAATTCTACTTTAGTATAAATATTGTTGCCTTTGCTTATCATCTCGTTTCTCTTTTAAGTATATTAAAGTCTACTTGAGAATTGAAAAAACACATAACTTAAATTACTAACATCTAAGTTAGAGAATTGACAGTCAAACCTTTCCTCGACGCACTTACAAAATTGGACATCAGTAAGGATTACGCATGAAATAAATCACTCGAGATAACCAAGGTCATCGAGTGTTGATATTCATTGGCATCGACAAACAAAAAACGCTCTTTTGCAACAAGCATCACACAAAGATATCACCGACAACCGATTCCCTTCAACCTTGGTAAGGAGCGAAATGAGAAGGCATTGCACGAATAGAGGAAAGATATCAACAATTGTCGACTTCCAAAACATTTTCAGTATCAGGGGTTTTTCAAGAATGATAACTCACAAGGAAGACACATGATAGGTTTATTTCCGAAATCGAACCCCCAATACCTTTTGGCATCGACGGTCCCAAGTTGACCTTAAAGCGTTTGACTTGAACAAAGTACTGATTCCGAACATTACCCATTATCTAAGTTCCCAATATTTAGTACCATGTATCCTGAGTCAGTGGTGCCATGTCGATACCGTATGATGAAATCGATCGACGTTGGAGGTTTTTCATAGAAGGAAATCAATGAGAAAACAAAGCAAATCAGAGCAACACTAAGTATAAAATCGGGGATAAATTACAAGAAAATGTGGACAAAGAACAAATTATACACACACCAAGAGAGGAAATGATGCATTCAACTATTATAACCAGAGCCCGTTTGTCAAAATATTGAGACTTTATATATTAGATTGTCATCAAGCTCAGGTTACATATAGTAGAAACTGTCTACACCTTTTGTCTAGCCAACCCAGTTACATTAAGAAAATGAAGATCTCCTTACAAAAATGGAAAATTGTCAAAGTTCTGTGTCGCATCTGAAAATGCAAAATAGAGTTCACCAATCATGCCTCTTCTCCATGTGAAATTTCTCCCCAAATGCCTTGCACTCCTGGAGGTGTTGTCATATTTTGTTTTCCCATACCCATTGCGCTTCCCGCAATTACATGATCATATCTTGTGCTTCCCGAAGCTACCTCTTGAGCCAAGTTGTGTTCCATTCATGAACTTGAGGTGCTAACACCTCAAGGGTCTTTTTTGCCAACTGTCGTCGTATTTCTCTACTTTCCTAGTAGAGTCTAGCTATGTCGAGTTATGTCTTCTCTATCTACTAACTAGGTGCTCGAATGTTAGAACCCAAGGCTTCTATCCTTCTCATTCGGTTCCCACTTCCTCAACTTATGGTTTCGACAGGCTCTAGCCGGATAGCGTGCATTAGGAATTCCTCGGTGGCTGATTGTGCATGCGACTCAATCGAGATTTTTTTTTCTCTCCCACTTATTTATTCTTCTTGGGCCTTCCTCTCCTCTTCGGTATCTACTATTGAGGAAGTGTGACTTCCACCTTGTGCACTTCTGATGTAACTTCTTCCACTTCAAGCTTCACACAAGGCGATACCATTGTTTCTATGTGAAGGTCAAAATATCCCTTTGAAGCCTCGAGAGCACCTGCTACTAATAAGAATGAGTCCCAGGCATTTTGTGGCTTAGGTCACATGCTTTGGCTACCTCGCAGGCCGTTCTTTCATTTGGAGGATTCCCCATGGTGTGACAATGTATCTACCGTATGTGTGGAGGATTTAACAAAGGACCAAAACCAAGAAGTTGATCGAATTTATCTCACGAGACGAGTCACCTATGGTGCATAAGCTCAACTAGTAATTAGAACACATCCAAAACATCCATAATTTATAACAGAGTAGGGTAGTAAGATGAAACGTGTTAGGGAACATTGAATGCCTTGTGACGGGATGCTTTAAAGAATTACTGTGTCACATCCCCATGATGGGTATGATCCGAGGCATGTGACATATAGTCGATAACACTTGAGGAGGATGGGTGGTACGATCATTTCAATTCCTTTTAATTCCCCAAGCCTCCATAATGAGTTAATGATGGTTGATGCACTTGTTGATGCAACTTTTATTTAAGCAACCTTCCTTGACCTAAAGCATTTAATGACTTCCCTTATGAAAATATCCGATATTTTTGGAACTTACTCGTACTTTTGTCACATGTTCAACTCTGACATCCTTTCCCAATCCCAAGGGCCAACCAACCACTAGCGTGACTTTGAATCTCATGTTTTTCGTACATGATTTATCATGATGTGGCATGCGGATATAACCCACCCTGACTGAAGAAAAATGGCGGCACTAACAGAGACATTTTAGGTAATCCAAAAGGTTGCAGAGATCACATAAGTATCAAACAACCAGACTGAGTGGGATTTACATGTATGCATCATTTTTTTTTCCTCCCGCATACGCTTTTCATATATTTTGTCGAGTATTCTTCTGTAAGAAATTTATAAATGATTTTAATTACGATGTGCAAGAAATATCCCTCTGACTATCAAGAAAAATTGGCTTCATAACTTCACCGAGAAATCCAAGAGAAAATTAATCCAAAGATCCACAGGAGATGAAGGATATCAGACTACTCGAGTTTGGCACCCCCGATGACTTCGTTGACTTCTGTGACATAGTCAAATATCATACCAAGAAATATTCATTATGGGCTGAAGATCTAGTGAAGGTGACTGACACTGCACCTAGACAAGTGCAACGATTTATGGAACATCCGATTAGAGCTCGAACTATTCTAAAATAGTTCAACACCAGTCTGGTGAAGTATTGGGCATATGTGGTGGAGGGTAGAAGAATTTATGCAGCTCCAATGGAACAACACAAATTTCCATGGGCCTAAACCTGCGAGGCGTTATTCATCATTTGGTCAAAGTATGAGAAAAGTCACCCTTTCAAAGGCATATCTTGAGATGACTATTGGAAAAAATTTAGGAGAGAATGCCACGTGGCGAGTTTTTTTTTTTTAACTGCACTTTAGTCATTATTTTTAGTTAATTTTGCATTATAAATAAGAGAATCGACCGATCAATGAAAGGTCGATGGTTGATGCAAGAAACTCCTTTTTTTTTTTTAAGAACTATTTCTGAGCTAGATTTAATTAAGAATTCCTTTTGGACCAGAGACGAAGTTATATTTTCATCAAACTGCCTATGTGATTGGATGTGAGAATAAATATTTCGTATCTCGTCTCATGAATGATGTTGTAATGAGTAAGAGAAATTAAATCTATTGTTAAGTTATGTGATGTAATGTTTTGTTGCTCTTTACTTTAATGATGAAGATGAATCATTGTGTTATCATGTGATGGATGATTAAGTAGGTGGATTATTTTTCTTTTCTTTGTTTTATCACATATGTTTCTTCTTTCTGGTAATTAGTATCTTGGACAGTAATTGTATTATCACATGGTTAATTTATTATTACTAGGCATATGGTGTAGAATTGTTGTCTACATGCTTGAGTAGTGGGTTATCCCAAGATCAACCTCTTCTCCAGTAGTTAAAATTAATTCTATTTTGTTGCCAAGTTGGTTTATACCGGATTACAATCTTACATTGGTCCTAGCTAAGAGAAAACACAAAAAGAGAAAGTCCCAACTGAAGGAAACACCTTCACAAGAAAATGAAATCCCATCGATTAATTGGCCGGATCGCAAGATCTGGAGAACCATTCCACTATTAAACATTGCGGAGTCTAATTTGTCCTCAGTGGTAGGTTTAGTTCCTACTGTTGAACTAAATGGATTTCATACCCATCAAAATAATCGGCGCTAGAAGGAGGGCCTGAGAATGAATGGCTAAATACATATTTTTCATAGTACTTCAAACAGCCTATAGATTCAAAACATCCCACATGCATGGCTAGTCATTCCCAAGATAACCTACACATGCTGAGCACTCCTAAAAGGAGTAACTCACGAGGGTCTAAGGAAGAAACTTTGTACTCTGACATACCTTACACTCTTCCTCATGAGGAATTAAATCAATTCAGAAGAATCACAAAAGCATATGCCTGACAGATTGGTGCATTGTCCTTACATATGATACTTCCTCGAAGAAAAACAGATAAATAGACCAATGGTTGATACTCCCGAAGAGGTTTTCATGCACACTGTACAAGAATTAATATATTTTTCAATAATTGAAATCCAATATCCTCTGGATCTAATACCTGAAACACCAATCAATGATGTCTCTGAACCAAACAGTTTTTTGGAAGAGGAGGATTTTAACTCAGAATATGAAGATATGGAGGACAACAATGACCATAATGAAGAAAGGGGAAACCCACCACTAAAAAAGAAATCTTGGTTGGCCAGAGATGTTTTGGCCCTCCCAAGACCAGTCCATAACCTTCCCCGACATCCAAAGAAGTTACTTCCTATGTTCGATCCTGAAACCTCGGGATTTCCTGAAGATCATATCAAGAAATTTATACTAGCGATCAGGCTTATGAATGTCCAACATGAAGACGTAGTTTTCAGGTTGTTCCCCTACACTTTTGAGAACTTGACCTCCATGTGGTATTTTAACTTACCTATAGGATCCATAACTAGCTGGACAAAGTTTCAAAAAGATTTTCTAGACAAATTTGTATAAGAGACTACTACGGGATCTCTGATGGCTAAGTTGTTCACTACCACCATGAGCTTGAAATAGAAGGTTAAATATTTCAATCAAATATTCACAACCATCTTAAACAAATTCCAGCCCCAAGATAAGCCAACTCAGGACTTGCAAATCGAAGTATATGCTAATACGCTCCCAACCTCTATTTCCATGTTTGTGAAGAGGGCGACCAAATGAACCTTAGCTGAGAATTTTGAAGAAGACAAAAGGATATAATTTCAAATGAAAGGGTGCAAATAAGGATAGGTCTCTTTAGTTAAGAAAGAAGTTCAAACTCCTCCCAGGAGAGGACTCCTTCTGAATAGACTGTCTGGGAAACAAGCAAAACAAACTCCTGACAAGGGTAATGGAGACATAGAAGATCTATAATGCATGGTTAAGAAATTATCAAATGAGATCATAGACATGAAGAGAAACATAGGGGAAGGAAACTAAGGCCAAAGGCAAACATAGGGAAAGGAAACCAAGGCCAGTGTCTCTATAAACGCTTTAAAAGAAACCCATCATTCAAAGAAATTGAACCCCCCCTGCTAACTTGAATATTGATCTAGGGAATGTTGCATATGATTCTTTCTACACCTATCACAGCATAACCACTCTGAAAGAGACTGGTTGCCAATGGGTGCATTCCATGAATTTGATGGCCAACCGGTTTTTATATGAGGTTTCCCTAACCGAACAACCAAGAAGTTTGGTTATGAATGTTGTTGACCAGGAAGATATTGATGCACCAGAAGATACAACCATGCTAATATGGGATCATGACCTAATTATGCCTTCTGATGACCTATTTCAAGTTCAAGAACCACCTAGAGAGGTATCGGTTGTGAAAACTAGAAGTAAAGGTCCACCTGTCTTGAAGGATCCCACTACCACTCAAACTTCAGGAGAAAGGTCAACACCCAATCACCCGAAATAACCTTTCGCTCCCCATAATAACCCTATTATCATGCATACCCAAGAATATCCCAATTGGAGTACAACATAGTTGAAGATCTAAAGAAGTTGAAGGCTAATATATCGGTCATGGACATGTGTAGAATCCCTCAGCAAAAATATTTTCAGTTACAAGCTATGAAATCAGTAGAAAACCCCAGGACAAGAAATGAACAACAAATAAATCTAACTTCCACAGATCTAGTAAATAAACCAACTGTAAATACCTACTCAGAAGATAATAAGGGAAAACCTTTTGTCCCACCATTCCTCTTAATGTTTGAAGTCTTCAACAAGAACCTCCACAATTGTTTGGTATATTCAAGAGCATTTTCCAATGTGATGCCATTGTCTATTTGCAAAAAATTAAATGGAGTTCCTCTCAAGAGTGATAAACATGTAATACAACTAGACATAACCTAGGTCAAAGTCATGGGTGAACTCAAAGATGTAATGATCAGGATAGCGACACATCCTAAATTTGTGCAAGTCATTGACATCATTGTAGTAGACATCCTAGAGGCCTATGGGTTATTACTAAGTCAATATTGGTCTGAGAAGTTGAATGGGAACTTTAGTACAAACTAGGCACACCTTTGGATAACACTGAAGGGATACAATAATATGATCATAACCGATAGGGAGAGATACCTGAAACATATGGTCATTGATTTAGAGACCCCGAACAAACCCTCATCCACAAATTTCCCCATCCTAGGAAATTATTCCTATGATTCCTAACTTGGGAACTTCTTGTTCCAAATGTATATCGGTGGCCACCCACCTTTTCCAACTGGCTCAAAACAATTTTCTAACAATTTTGGCAATTTACTATTTTTAGCAATTTTAACTTCCAGGGCCATTTTGAGGGCATAAATGAAGGTTTATCGGGATCAAGCTCCTTAATGATAGTTGAAAGCATGATTGGGCCACCAAAATAAATATCCTTGACGATACCTTTCCAATGGGCTATCACACACCTAAAACATAGATTGTATGCAAAAGTTACAACCCCAGGAAGTTGATGTACTAACTTACCCAAATAGGGCCCACATGACTTTTGGCGCTTCATCTCCTATGGTTAGGCTTTTGGATGTCTAGGGTTTTTGTCATTCTTGCTTATTGTAAAAATGCCTTCAGAGCCTCATTGTAACCTTCTTCTTACAAAAGCGTGCTGCCGTCACATCTCTTCTCAGAGATAAACTGCCACCATTCTAGCAAGCTTGTTTCCATTGCATTTTATAGTTTCAGCTTATTTCATTATTGAATAGAAAACCAGTTTTATTGTATCTCTATTATTTTGTTTTAAGCACCTGTTAATAATCTGTGTTCATTTCATTCTTCTCATAAAATATGGATCAGTGGTATCAGAGCGGTCTGCTCATTATCATCCTAATGCATGTCCCCAACGAGGTCAGAGTACAAAGAGTTGGGTCTCGAGCTTGTTTCTCTTGAGGAAAGTAGTTTTTGCACGCCCAAGTGACCTCCCATGGAATGAGAAAAGAAATATGATGAGACAAGAGATCCTTTCAAACTTTTGATTGAGGAATCCCTCATGCAACAGAGGAATGAGATGATGGATAGTTTCGCGCAAATCCTTCGACGATTACCAATAGGCAACAAATCTTCTTCGAATGGAGGTGCCGCCCCATTCAAGGTACAAATAAACTTCGATATTCCTCTATTTGAAGGTCATATAGATGCAGATGCTATAGACAAGTGGTTGAATATACTAGAAGGGTATTTTTCTATCCATAACTTTTCGAATAAAGAAAAGATTACTTTTGCGCTCCTCAAATCTGTTCCCCATGTCAAAGATTGGTGGGAATCTTTCTCTGAGAAAAATGAAACAGTGGAAACCTCATTATTTTCATTCATGACCACCTGAAAATCCTTCATTGATGTTATTAAGGAACAATACTACCCTGTCGGAAGTTATGACGACCTGTATACCAAATGGACCACACTGCGGCAAGAAAGAGACTAAGCAGTGCCATATTTCACAAATATATTCCATACCTTGCGCACCAAGTTGGGTATCAAATATTCAGAGCGACATCTGGTGCTCAAGTATCGTGGTGCTCTGCATAGATACATCCAGAACAAAATGGAATTTCTGGACATCTCATCCTTGGGTGCGGCCTACCAATATGACATCAAAATCAAGTAGAATCTCAAACAAAAGACATGACAATTTGGGCCTGGGAACCCCTCACAACAAAAGACAGGAAAGGGTGGCCCCAACCCACCAAACAAAGGATAGAGCAAAGATGGGTAGTATTAGGAAAACTAGTCCAAGCCATAAGCAAAGAAGGATACTAGAAAGACAAAGAAAGATACCGGGAAGTGGTGGGACTTCCATAAGATCCCTTGGCATAACACTGTTGACTACCACTCAAAGAAGTCATTGGTGGATAAAGTGAAAGCCTTTGAATAAGATGCAGATTATGACTCTGAGGAAAAACCAGAGAGGGGAATATGGATCATTGATGTGGAACCTAGTGCCACCGTTGCTACCACCAAGCTCCAACCTGGTGAGCTAGACGAACTAGAAGAAGGAGAGAGCCTCTTCCATTCAGAGATGTGCGTAAAAGGCACCCTGTTGCACTTCATCGTTGATAGCAGTAGCTAGAATAACCTCATCTCAGCAAAGGTGGTCAAGCGACTGGCCTTGCCAACAACACCGCACCCACAATTGTACACCATTGGATGGCTTTGCCAAGGAAGTGATCTTTGTGTCGGTCAACAATGTCAATTGTCGTATGATATCAATCGCTTCAAAGAAGAGGTATTGTGTGATGTTCTTTTGGGACAACCTTATTTATGTAAATGTCATGTTGTATATGAGTCTAGGCCTCGTATTTTTGTTATTACTTTGAACAGGAAATTGTACAGGATACCTGAGGCAGTCCCACCTAGTGCTATTTCCTTGATCTTTGCTAAGCAATGCGGGAAGGTCATCTCTCAGACAGGGAAGTTTGTCTTCTTTGTGATTTTCTCTTAGAATAAGCAAAATATCACAGCCACATCCAGGGTCTTTGCGACCGACCTTTCAACACGGCAAAAGCAAGTAGATAAGGTCATGGAAGAATACTAGGATATCTTCTCCTCACCTACAGGGGTACCTCTACACTGGCAGGTCAAGCACCCCATCGATATGACCCCTGACACACCGCTACCCAATGGGTTATTCTATCGTCACTCTTTTTTAGAGAATGAGGAGATCAAGCGACAGATCTAAGAACTTCTCCACAAGGGGCACATCCTCCCCAGCTCATCACCTTGCCGGAGCCCAATTGTGTTGGTACAGAAGAAAGATGGGACCTGGTGACTCTGTATTGATTACCAGGCTTTGAATAAAATCACAGTCAGAAACTGGTACCCAATTCCCCGAATCGATGACCTCCTTGATCAACTCATGGGGGAAAAATACTTCAGTAAGATTGATCTGAGGTCTGGCTACCACCAGGTCCCGATAGAACATACAGATGTATGGAAGACCATCTTCAAGTCAAAGGAAGGCCTTTTCAAATGGTTGGTCATGCCCTTTGGTTTGACAAATTCTCCAGCCACTTTCATGAGGATGATGGACGATCTCCTGCGATGATTCACTAATACTTTTGTAGTGGTTTATCTGGATGACATTGTAACTTCCAACAAGACTTGGGCCGAACACTTGCAACATATTCAACAGATTCTCCACACCCTGTGGCAGCACAATCTATAGGCCAACTTGGAAAAATGCTCATTTGGCATGGATAAGGTCCATTACCTAGGCTACATCATTGATCAACATGGCATACATGTGGATCCAGTCAATATCCAAGTCATCCATGACTGGCCAGCCCCAACAACACTCACTAAGATTCAAAGCGTCTTGGGCTTTGCCAATTTATACCATAGGTTCGTGTTGGGTTTCTACCATATTGCATGGGCCCTCAACCAAATAAAAAGGGGTGGTGGTAAGGAGAAATTTGCATGGAGTCAGTCCCAACAACAAGCGTTCGATGATTTGAAACAACGCTTTTTCTCAACTCCAGTACTTTCACTACCAGACATACAACATCCTTTTGAGATCAAGATAGATGCTTCAAACTATACTTTGGGTGTCATTCTCACTCATCACAACCACCCTGTGGCCTATCATAGTGAGACACTGTTAGATACTATCCGTAAGTACCCTACTTACGACAAAGAAATGTTCTCCATTGTGAAAGCATGCCACCAGTGGAGACATTACATTCTTGGGAAGGAGACAGTCATCCACACTGATCACAAGCCACTGCAGTTCATGTAGATACAAGGAAAATTGCAGAATGACCACCATCAAAAGTGGTCCACATACTTGCATCAATTCCACCTCAACATATTGTATAAAATAGGAAGCACCAATCACGATGATGATTTCCTCAGCAGGCCGCCAGTCACGACACTTACCATGGTTCTAGACTCTTGCGGCCATGAGACATATGGATGGCCCCAACTCTATGAGACAGACCCTGACTTCGTCACCACCTACCAAATGTTGGGTGCAAATGTAGTTGTCGATAATTTCCATATTCAGGATGGGTTGTTGTGTCATCTGGGACATATTTGTGTTCCATCAAGTGAGATAGTCAGGTGGCATGACACTTCGCCATTGAAAATACAATGGCGATGCTACAGAAACAGTTCTACTAGTCGAAACTTTGACAGGAGGTCATCAAGTATATGAGGTCATGTACTGCCTGTTCCATTACCAAACCAACCACTAAGAAACAAGGACTATACACCCCTCTTCCTACTCCTGATAGGTCATGGTAATCCATCAAAATGGACTACATGTCGAGCCTCCTGTCCACCAAGTGGGGAAATGGTTGTGTTTTTGTGGTTGTTGATCGCTTTTCTAAGATGACGATTATGGTTGCCTGCAAGAAGAGCATCACAGCAGAGGCCACTGCTAAGATCTTCCTTGAATGAGTCAGGGTACATTTTGGAATCCCACAAACCATTGTCTCAGATCGGGATATTCAATTTCTCAGCACATTCTGGTCAAGCCTCTGGTCACTGTTGGACACCAAGCTCACCAAATCCACGTCCTTCCACCCCCAGACAGATGGCTAAACCGAGGTTGTAAATCAAATGATTGTGCATAACATTCACATGTATAGTTCAAAGAACCCTCACACATGCAATGAGAGCCTTCCCTATGTCTAGAATAGCTACAACTGTGCCCTGCATAGCTAAACTGACCACAACCCCTTTCAAGTGGGGTTGGGATTCCAATAATTGGGACCCATAGATGTTGCACTTCCCCTTGCAGTCACCTTGACTGACTCATCTCCTTCTCCAACTAAAGCTGAAAAATCCACCCGATTAATTGAATGTATCCAGCGCATCCTAGGTTCAGGATATCCTACAGAAGTCCAGTGACAAGTACAAACAATTCCATGATCAACATCGGGTGCCGCATAAGTTTCAGGTGGGCGACAAAGTTTGGTTGCACTTGTAGAAACAACGTCTTACAAGACCCCATCGGAAGCTTCACCCACTCCCTTATGGGTTGTACACTATCACCAAGGCCGTGGGGGATCATTCTTTTGAGTTCAATATTCCTCCTTTCCTTGGTCTACGCCCAGTGTTCAACGTGGATCTCCTTCTCCCTTATTTCCCACCATTATTGGACACCTAAGAAGTAGCAAAACAATTGACACCAATAGAGCTCAACCCTGATTGCCTACAATAGGAATCCAATGATCAAATTGTGGACAGACAGATCAAGGGTACTCGACAAAAAAGGATCCATCTTTATTGAATCATCAAAGCAGGGCAGCTCCTACACCAAGGCAAGTGGCTCACTCAGGGCCAAATTCAGCAGAAATTTCCTCATCTAATGGGGTACCTCAACATAATGGATACCATTTCTTCATAAGGAGGGAGGATTGATCGATATGGATATCGGTGGCCACCCACCTTTTTCAACTGGCTCAAAATAGTTTTCTGACAATTTTGGCAATTTACTATTTTTAGTAGTTTTAACTTCCGGGGGCATTTTGAGGGCCTAAATGAAGGTTATTTTAGGATGGATCTCCTAAATGGTATTCAAATGAAACATTGAGCCCCCAAAATGAATATCCTCAACAATACCTTTCCAACGGGCTATCACATGCCTAAAATGGAGATCGTATGCAAAAGTTACGACCCCGGGAAGTTGATGTACTAACTTACCCAAACGGGGCCCACATGACTTTTGGCGCTTCATCTCCTAGGTTTAGGTTTTTGTATGTCTAGGGTTTTTGGCCTTCTTGCTTACTATAAAAAGGCCTTCAGAGCCTCATTGTAACCTTCTTCTTGTGAATGCGTGCTGCCGTCACATCTCTTCTCAGAGATAAGCCATCACCATTCCAACAAGCTTGTTTCCGCTACATTTTACAGTTTCAACTTATTTTGTTATTGAATAGAAAACCATTTTTACTGTATCTCTGTTATTTTGTGTTAAGCACCTGTTAATAATCTGTATTCATTTCATTCTTCTTATAAAATCTGGATCACTTCTCCCCTCTTCCATCTAATGTCCCTCTCACTCAAAACTCCGAAATGGTCTTTCAAGATAAATCGTCGATATCGACAGAGGAAACCCTCTTTTGTCAAGAACCTATGCTAGAAATCATTGAACAAAACATAGGAGGGAAACAAAGCAATAAGAGGGAATAAACGCTTAACTTTATCTCACAAATTCAAACCATATATTTCAATGGATCTAAATCATAGGAAGGATCAAGGGAAGGGTGCACCCTCATTGATCCAAAAGGTAAACACCATTTCCTATCCCGTAGACTAGAATTTGAATGCACCAATAACACCATCGAGTATGAATCTCTAGTACAGGGGTTAAATAAAGCCATCGACTTAAACATCAAAGAATTGACGGTTTTCAGAGACTCAGAGATTATCGTTAGACAAGTAAGGAATGCTATACATTTCAATTTCCTACACCTAAATAATTATCAACATGAAGTGCATAGGTTAATAGAGCACTTTGAAGCTTTCTATATCACCGCAATCCCTAGAGAAAAGAATATCCTTGCCTCCCGATTCACTGTGGAACTACTCTACAAACCATCAGTTCCTAACAACATTTCTAATTGGAAATTCTTTGAAGGAGATGAACATATCATAAACTTTCTAACTAACAAAGATAATTTCAAAGACTTACCTATTGACGATGAAGCATTCCAGGAAAAATAAGAAGGATTTGATCCTTAGACAGGTCAACCTATTGACCAATCAAAGTCTCACACAATTGCGAAAGGGATAGCTAACTTGGAGAATCTTTTTGACCTAAAGGGACGATTTAAGGGGCCAAAAAATGAAAATACTGGTAGCTCTTGCCCCCTGCATGAAACTATAAATATTAGAACCCCAAAAAACCCAAGTAATGTGAATATCGACAAGACTATATCTAAAGAAGAAATAAATTCTTACCTCAAACTGTTCAGACAATACCAAGATGTATTTGCATGGTCCTATCAATATCTAAAAACTTATGATACCCGCATCATTTAATGCAGTATCCCATTAAGATGCGAAGTGAAACCCTTCCAATGGAATCTCTAAAAGTATAACCCATCCCTGAAACCTCTCATGTATTAGGAATTGAAGAAACTTTTGGATGCCAAAATCATCTTCTAGGTTAGACATTCTGCATGGGTAGAAAATTTAGTTCCTGTGAGGAAAAAGTCTGGAGAAATCCACTTATGCATAGATTTTAGGAACCTCAACAAAGCTTCAGAAAAGGACAATTACCCAGTCCCACCAATGGAGCATCTCTTGGAGAACGTGTCTGGCTCAAAGATTTTCTCTCTACTGGACGGTTTTTCAGGTTACAACCAATTCCTGGTTTCAAAGGAAGATCATTTCAAAACTACCTTATGAACCAAGTGGGGAACCTTCTCTTATAAGCACATGCCTTTTGGGTTAATCAACATAGGGGTGACCTTCCAAAGGGCTGTGGATGTATCATTTCGAGGACTAATCAACAAGCTTGTGTTCATGTATCTAGATGACGTAACTATGTATTCAAAGAACAGAGAAGAGAACATCCAATAGTTAACTCAGATTTTCGAAAGGTGTAGGAGATACGTCATATTCTTAAATCATAATAAAACTATTTTCTACATCGAGGAAGGTAAGATGTTAGGCCACATTATATCTCAAGAAGACATTCACATAGACCCAAAAAGGATTAAGGCCATATCTCAACTCTCGTTGCCTCACAAGAAGAAAGTTATGTAGTCTTATTTTGTTCAAATCAATTTCGTGAGAAAATTCACTCCCGATTTCGCAAAAACTATCAAACCCTTACAAAAGATGATTCATAGAGATGTTGAATTTAAATGGGACAGTGAGCGAAAGGATGCTTTGAGCAACATCAAAACTTCTATATCTCAATCCCTTGTGTTACGAAGTCGTGATTTCAACAAAGATTTTTTCCTCTATACTTTCACCTCCGACCAGTTGTTAGGTATAGTATTGACTTAGAAGTATGATGAAAACAATGAGGATCAGATTTTTTTCATAAGCACTAATATCCAAGGATCCGAACTTAATTATCCTACTATAGATAAACAAGCCTATGCAGTATATAAGGAAGTAAAACACTTAAGGTCCTACATCCTCAAGAACCACACCAAAATAATCGTGCCCCACCCTACATTCTGATCCCTATTCACTCAATAGGATATGGGGGAAATAAGATGGAACTGGATGGTAGTAGTTCAAGATTTGATCTAGATATAAAGTCTACCAAACTAGTTAAAGGGAAAGGATTATGCAAACTTGCAACCGAAGCCCAGGACCAAGTAAATGAATATTATGGATGGGAGAATGAAATGACATTATGGTGTGGTGAAGTTTCATACATTTACCTAGGACAAGATTCTTGGTACAAGAAGCTAACTTATCTCCTACACCATGGGACTTGTCCAAAAAATCTCAACCCTAGGGATAGGAGAGCTCTTAGGTTAAAATCTGCACAATATCACCTCACAAATTCGATACTCTTTTGGATTAATTATGATGGGGTACTATTAAGATGTCTCTAACATGAATATGCATACAACATTCTGAAGGAGCTCCATGATGGCCTTGCCGGTGGACATTTCACAGGAAACACCACCGCTCATAAAATATTGAGAGTTGGCTATTAT